>PVKN010000745.1:23241-65726 GCA_004027915.1 Capromys pilorides | reverse complement strand
GGATGGGGGGGTGCGGGGGGGGCAGTTTGGTGGCTGCACATTCAGCCCAGTGTCCTTAAGAACAAAAGTTCTTAAAAAGCAGTGGAAAGTAAGAGAGCTCAGAAGTGCAGAGAGGGTCCCCAGGAGGGGCTCTCTGGTTTCCTGGCTGGGAATCAGAATTGCAAAGCAGAGGGCTCCTGAGTTTTAACTTTCTCTCCATCGAAGGTGTTAATCTTACCTTCCAAAGGTTAGATAAAGCCGCTGAAAGCGACTGTTTGTTATTGAATCTCATCTGCTAATTACGGCAGCCCTGGGACCTGGTTCCAGGCCCCTGTGGCCCGCCCCTGAGCTCCCAGGGCTCTGTGCTCCCGCCCAGGTTCCCCTACTGCCCAGGGTTTTAGGTTGCCTGCATCCGACACACTACCCTTGTTCAAAGGGAAGTGGGGCTGGTGGCCATGGTGGTGGGTGAGAAGCCTGCGCTGGAGGCACGGCTTGGGAGAAACGGCTCAGGGCGGCAGAAAGCGGCCCTGAGGTGGCCTTCCCTAGGCCGCCCTGAGGGCACCTGTGGCCTGTCCCACACTAGGAGGGAAAGCCCTTCTCCTAGGATAGTGGCTGGGGACAAGCCCCACGAGCGGCGGTGGACACGAAGGGGCAGCTGGTCCCACCAGCCGGTGTTGCTCACAGTGCTGGTCATTGCAGCCAGGCCAGCAGGGACACAAATGCTAAGCAAAATCAGGCTCCCTCATGTCCTGCCCAATCAGTGGCCATTGGGGCCAGGAGACCGCATGGGGTGAAGCCGAACCTCGGCATCTGTGGGTGGTGGTGAAGAGCCCTGAGGCCGCACCCGACTCGGGGAGCCCTGCTGACCCCTGCGGCGCTGAGTCCCTAGCCAACTGTGGGCCAAGCCAACAGGCTGTCCTCGGGCTCTGTAAATCGGATGCCCACGGCTCGCTCCTGTGCATCCAGGTGTGCTTGGGACTGCAGGGCCTATCCTGAGGGGACATTTCCTCGTCCCTGTGACTGTCATGGCCTGGTAGGTGCCCCTGCAGGCCTGGTATAGGGCAGAAGGTCAGTCGCCCACCTCAGTCTGGACTGGGCTTTGTCTTTGGGCCCAGGACGGGATGACTGCTGCCACCTAGAACCGGGGTGGCTGGACTTCTTTCCCCCCTAACCAAGGGCTAGGCCCTGTGTTGAGGCTGGGTTCACCTGTTAGGGCCGAGAACCCAAGAAGCAGAGCTTGGGGGGTGCTGCTGGCCTCGGCCAGGGACCTTGGAGCCTCCCAGCCAGCATCTGGCTCCTGGGCGTCTCTCACCTTTGCTGGGTCAGTAGCCTCCCTTCCCAGGGCTGTGAGCTGTGGCCTGCAGGTGCAGCGAGGCAGGCGGGGCTAGGGTTCCGCCTCTGCCCCTCCAAGCCAGCGAGCTTGTGGATGGGGGTGGGAGAGCAATGACCGACGGAGATGCACGCCACGTGCCCTGGAGACCGGGCATGATGTCATTGTCACCCTGACAGTCTTGAGCAGTGCGGAGGAGGTACAAAGGAGGCCACTGAGCCTCAGTGCAGGGAGGAGAGACAGTGGCTGGGCCCGCTGGGATAATGACCGGAACACTTGGCCGTGGCCGTTATTATTGCTATTACTGTCCTCAGGTTTGGATGTGTCATTGTTGGGAGCTATTCTGGGTCTCTAGAACTTTCCGTGGCTGAGGGCAGATTGATGTGTGAGGGAGCAGAGCCTCAGGTGAGCAGGCTTATCCAGAAGGATGTGAGCCATGAGTGGAGCACAAAGGCCAGGGGGTGGGGGGCTCTGGCTGTCCCCACCTGCAGGCATCGTGCAGCCCGCTTGGGTCCAGCTCTAGGCTGCCCCAGCCCTGCCCTGCAGAGGGAATGGATAGAGATGTCATTTCAGAGGTCACCGTCTGGGCTGGAGACGGCCTGGGCAGGGATGTCTGTGGGCAGGTGCGGTGGGCGGGTGCAGCGGGCGGTGTTGAGACCAGAGAGGCACCTGTGTTGGGCTGAGGCTCCATCTGCAGTGGGGTTCCTCACCCCAGGGAGAGGTACTATGGGACTGGGACTGTGGTTAGTTTCCTGTGAAGCATGTCCTACGAGCGCCGGGACTCAGCGCCGGTGCCCTGCCTGGAGGGCTGGGTGGGGCCTTTGCTCAGCTGTGCCAGGGCTGCCACTTCTCAGCTCAATGGGCTCGCCCAGCTCTGCACTGCCACCGCTATGCTGAGCCCTGAGATGCTCTGACGCCACGGAGGGGACACGCAGGACAGCGGGCTCAGGGCATTCGGCTGAGGTGCATGCTCACACACTCACAGGCTTGTGTCGGGCACCTGCGTGCACAGCTGTGAACAGACATGCGAACATACACAGAGAGCTCTGCTCACACAGGCATGCCTGCGTGTGCCGGGCTCCGCTGCAGTCTTTGACAGCAGGAGTGTGTTTTGTCCGCTGAACAAGATAACCCCGTCTCTCCAGGCTGCAGGCTCATCATGTGGACAAAGTGAGAGACAGTGGCTGGGGACCGCGTGGGCTCCCTGCCGGAGCAAGGGCGTTGGCCCCTGGGCTGTGATGAGGCCTTCCTGTCCCATCCTTCTGCTCCCGGTCTGTGGTCCTGTTAGACCTGGGATTCTGGGAGGCTGTCCCCTCACTGGAGCAGCACAGGCTGGAGCCCGTGGATCTGGTGTCAGACAGACCTGGGCAGGGCGCAGGGGCTGCCTCTGGCCCTTTCAAAGGGACATTCGATCTGAACCCTGGGGCCCCGTAAGAAGATTCCAGCGAACCCAAAAGCACTCTGCTGCTGGGGAGAGCACTTTGCAGTGTCCGGGCTCTGGCACGAGGCCCTTTGTGGGATTATCTACCCCCTGCCCCCCAGGGAGGCATGGAATGCCAGGGGCCAGGGGCCGAAGCAACATAGATCTCGTGCAGGCTGCCGATAAAACGCGCTGCTTTCTGTGGCCGCTCTGTCGCCGAAATTTGAGGTGCAGCCCCGGGATGGAGGCCGCTGTCCCGGGACATTTGAGCCAGGGAGACACCATCCATTCTGCACTTGCCCTTGAGGATCTGATTCAAGGCCACTTTGGCCTCCACCTGGTTCAGCGAGATGCCCAGAGGGACCCGTCAGCATCTCACTTCGCCTGCTGGCTGCCTCAGTGGCCTGCACAGCACGCAGCTGGGCTCCGTGACAGTGCGCACTGTGGCCAGCGTGTCAAGGGTGGGGGCTGTGTGCTAGTTCAGAGCCAGAGGCCTGGGCATCCCAGAGTTGCTGTGGTGTGGAGAGGAGGGGCTGGGATCTGCGCAGGGCTGGTGCAGGCTGCCAAGTGGTGCTCCGGGTCTGTCCCTAGCCGCAGGGACAGTGTCCGCTGAATGCACGGGCTCTTCCCCCACCCCTTTTATCCTGGAATCCTTGACAGCGGCTGTCTTCAGGGTCTGGAGCCTCAGCCCCTCCTGAGCTCCTGAAGTGTGCCTATACATGGAATCAGGACACAAACCACATGCAGGTGGCATTGTGTCACGAGAAGACACGTGCCCCGAGGCTGCTGTGGCCTTTGGGTGGAGGCTGTGGACTCTCTCAGTGCAGTGACAGGGCCCAAGCTTCGCCTGCTGCCTAGCAGGGCTGGGAGGACCACAGAGGCACTGCACGCACCCTGGCTGAGCCCCACCGCTTCAACTGCCTTCTCTGTCCGTAGGGCGTCCACTTTCGTGGTCTGGTTGTTACTGGGCAGCATAGCCTTCAGGCTCAGACCAACCTGGAAGGGACCTGGCCCTTGCCAGGGGCAGCTGTGTGTCCCTGGCTACCCTCCGGCCCCGGGGAGCCCAGTGTCTCCATCTGCCTGATGGGATGGTCCACACTGTAGGCTGGGGCCAAACCAAGGGCACCCTGCTCCTGCGCCCATGCTCCTCCTGGCGGCCATGTGGCCCTGAGTCGGGCACCTGCCTTGGGCTTGTTTATGGTGCCCCACAGGTGTGCACAGTCCATGTGCCCTGAGGTGCGGTGGCTTCTTGTCTGTCACCCTGAGGCTATCTGCATCGTCCTAGCTTAGGCCTGGTTCAGTGGGACCTTTGGGTGTGTCCACAGGCGTAGCACCTAGGACCCTTGCTGGGGCTCCTGGCATCAGAGCTTATGGGGGTCGCTGGTCAGGCGACACCAGGCCCCTTCCCCCAGGGTTTGTTGGTGGGGGTAACCCAGGGCCTTGTGTGCATGTTTGGGGTCAAGCCCAGGGTGCCTCAGGGGAGGCCTCCCTTAGACTATCCACCCAGCCTGCCCTATCTCTGGGCCTCCCCTTCTGACGCCAGGCCCACTGCCCTCTAGCCTGCACTTGATGCTGACGGCCAAAGTCCTCCTCCTCCTTGCCCGGAGCCCTGTCCGGTGATGAAAGGAGAGCCGTGGCTGTGCTC
The DNA here is from genome assembly GCA_004027915.1 of Capromys pilorides. Taxonomy (NCBI): domain Eukaryota; kingdom Metazoa; phylum Chordata; class Mammalia; order Rodentia; family Capromyidae; genus Capromys; species Capromys pilorides. The sequence continues at coordinate 61,352 of PVKN010000745.1, read as the reverse complement.
GGTCAAGAAGGCGCCCAGGCTGCTTCACCCACGCCCTCAGAGCTGCTGCCTGAGGTGCCCGCAGGAGCTGCAGAGACATGCTGCACTTGTCTCCGTGGTCTCCTGAACCCTCGCCATGCTGGGCTCCCTCTGGGGTGCTTCCCAGGCTCAACTCCCAAGGCACAACAGCACCCATGGGGCCGGGGTCTCCACAGGGCCTGTGTACGCATGGTAGATGCCCATCTTCTCCGTCCTCTGCCCATGACCTGGTGCCAGTTTTACCAAGTTCCTCCTCTGTGGTGGCCTCTGTTTGGAGCTAGGGGAGGACGCGTGGCTTAAGGGGCTGTGCTTCCTTTATTTGTCATGAGTTAGGCACAAGGTCTGCAGAGATGAGCATGGGTCTGGAGACTTCCATAGAAAACTGAGAGCCCTCCGGAAGTTTCTGGGGATGAAGCAGTTGAACGTACTGTTTGCCTCCAGCAAAAGTTAAGAACGAAAAGGAAAAGAAGAGAAGGCAGCGAAAAGCCAAAGCACGGCGAATGTTAGTTCTCAGGCCGATGCCACGGAGTCTGCAGGTGGCGTCGAGACTTGGCCCCTGCAGGCATGGCACCCGTGTTGATCCCTGGAAGCTGTGGCCTTTCATAGATGGGTGGCCATGCACATGAGCGTGGGGGTCAGCCTCACGTGTGGGCTCAGCTGGGCCCGGGAGGCGCAGAGGGCCTGGTTGGCCTGCTGTGGAGGGTGGGGGCCAGCAGCTGAGATCCCTGTGGGCTTGGCTTCCTGCTGCTCCTGAGATCGGCGCTGGAGCCCCCTGGGAAAGTGGGCACAGCCTGCCTGGCTGCCGCTGGCCCACTGCTCCACTTGGGCCGGGGCAGGAAGCTGCTTCCCACATTAGGGTCAGGTTAGGGCCCTTTCTAGTGGTCGGCAGGAGGCCCGACCCCAAATGAGGAAACGTGGGCCTCTCGGGTTCTTGGGAGGGAGTTTCTAGATCACAGAGGCGATTCAGGCCACACCTGAAGGCTTCTTGTCTGCAGACCGCTTAGTCTGAAATGCCCCTCGTGTCCCCATTCCCCCGGACGCCATCAATCCAGCGTTTCCAGATCGCCAATCCCGACGTGGCCCGCAGCCCTGGCAGCTGTTGGAATCACATTTTCCAGAAGTCATTTCTCAGTTGTGCGCACGTTGCCCTATTGCTTTCATTCTTACTTTTTAAAAAAGCAACCTTGAGGTGCCTTTGGACACAGGTCTCTGGTTATTGACAAATCAATTTTCTGGGGAGGCAGACGCATCTCTGTGTGCAGCGCGGGGCGCAGCCTCCTGCTGGAGGTCGAGCAGGGATCAGACGACGCGGCTTGGTGAGCGAGCCGTGCGTCCCTCCTCCCGGTGCCCGCTGCCCTCTGGCCTTTGAACCGCATTCTTTCGCCATCTCCATTCCACCCCCGATGGTGTTTCTCTCACCTTCCAAAGCCAGCCAGCATCTGGCGGAGATTTATGAGGCCCAAAGCTCCAGCAGGACCGGCTATTTCATGCACCCCCCCACCTCTGCTCGCTCCGCTCGAGCTCGGCACAAGCTCTGGGAGCTGCCTGTGCCCGGGAGTCTGGCTCAGCAGGGAAATCGCCCAGGGATCCGGTAGGGCAGGGCTTAGGGGCCTGGTGCATTCAGTCTGGAGTAGGGGCCTGAGCCAGTGGGCTCCTTCCAGAGACCAGTTCGAAACCCAAACCACCTTTCCCTCTTGTGTTAAATCAGTGAGCAAGGAGCTCGCATGGCTGAGGAGGACCAGAGAGCTCATCGCAAAGCCCGTAGGCCCTTCCCTGGATCTCCCTGTGTCTGCATAAACTGAGCTCTGGACTCTGGGCTGCAGGCTGGGCAGCTGGAAATGAAACTTGTTTCTAGTGTCCCCTGTTCCCTTCCTTAGTCGGCAACCCTTCCCCTGTGAGGATGGACCAGGCAAAGTTGTTGTGGAAGAGCTGGAGGCCCTGGCAGCAGCTGCTGCCTGCTGGCTCCTCGGTCCATGGCGTGGGCAAGGACAGGGGCTGCCCAGCAGGCCTGGGACGGCAGGTGGTGACTCATGTCCCCACTGTCCAGCTCCTGCTCCTCCCTGCTAAGCTGGGATCCCTTTCTAGTTCAGAACCCAGGGCTACTCCACAAGGGCCCCAGGATACCTGAGAGAGATGCAGGTGCTTTGAAGCACTGCAGGTCTTGCACAGCCTTGGGGGCGTGAGCTTGGTTGGGCCTGCCGCCTCCCTGGGTGCAAAGCCTGCACTAGCCTGGCCCTGGCTGGAGAGTGGTGCATGCACCAGAGGCCCTTCCCCCCACGGGCCACACAGCGATGCAGGGGCTGGGCATCAATTTCTGAAAAGCGTGGGGACCCCGGGACCCGGGAACCAAAACTGCCTCCCCTGGGGTGGGGTTCCCTCCTTGCGCAGGGAAAACAAGCCCCAGCCAGGCACCTCCTTGGCCCTTGTAAATGACATTTCCTAATGTAAGCAGAAGTACACTGGGCTCTGGCTGCGGCACCTCCTGAGCCTTCAGGAAAGGGCAGGGTCTTTTTCTGGCATCTTTCCCTGGAGAACAAGTGTGTGCCCCTTGAGGTGGTGCCCGAATGGCCGGAAACAGACCTTAGGTTTCCACCCCCTGCTTGAGCTGAAAGCTGGGTGGGGGGCTCGGCCCCTGTCCATGGCCTGTGAGGCACCAAAGGGAAGGACAGCCCTCGGGGCAGTGTCTGGGGTGGAACGTGTCTCCTGCAGCTCTTGTTCAGTGCCAGGACAAAGCTTCTGCCCCTGTCAATGCCAGAGGTGAGGAGACCTGCTGGGGAGAGGCCTCCGTGAATAGCAAGATCCCGGGCAGCTCAGCACAGAACATGGCCTAGGTATGTTTTCCTGGCCAATCACTGGATGTCTTCCATATGCATGGGGCACACAGAAGTCCCAGATGAGGGGGAGTGGAAGTCCCTGGAGGGTCTGGTTGTGTGTCACCAGCAAGGGCACGTTGTGCTCAGCATCCTGGTTTTGCCAGGCTACTCCGGGGCTTTGCAGATGGAAGGGCCACTCCTTGCCAGCCAAGAGCTGCCACCTCCTCCTTTTTCTCCTCCTTCCCCTCCCTGTTCCCATGGTTTGGCGGTGTCTCTCCAAGCTCCAGACAGCAGAGGAGGAGCTGGTGCCCTCTGGCCGTGGTCACATTTTAGTGGCTGCCCATGTGGTGGGCAGTTTTCCTATAGAGGGTTGGCCCAGGTGTTTATGCTCTAGCCCTGCAGAGGAAATGGGTAGAGTGGATGCCATAGTGCCCTGTGGACGCTGAGCCAGGCCATGGCACTGCCCCTGCCATAGTAGACATAGAGCAGAGCTCAGAAGGGGCGGGCTTGTATGGAGCTCATCAGATGGCATAGATGCCGCCTCTGTGTGTGTGAGCCAGGCTGCACAGAATGCAGGGCCTCCCTCTCCGGCCTGAGGACACGACATAGACACATGGCCAGGCAAGGAGACCCAAAGTTGCTGCGGGAGTCGACGGGGTGACTTGGTGCTGGCGTGGGCGTGGGCGTGGGTCTGGTCAGGTGCCCCAGATGCCCCTAAGCAGGAGGCCTGTGCTGCGGAGGGGAGCGACTCACTGCAGGCGGAGGTTGGCCATGCAGATGCTCCTCCATCCCCACCATGTGGTGCAGCCAGCACCTGCCTGAGGACGAGGACACCAGGCTCAGGGGGCCAGTGGCCAGCCGCAGGGACCTTGCAGCAGAGCGCATGGCAGCGGCAGATTACCTACAGATGCTGTCCTCCCCTGGCCTCAGCAGCAAGGACAGGATGGGGACCGAGCAGGGGCCTTGGGGTGCAGGCTGTGGGCCCCAGCACCCTGAGGCAGACGGCAGGTGACTCAGGGAAGGAGTTCCTGGCAAATTTCCCTGAGTGCTGAAAATTTTCTAGAAGCTGCCACGGCGTGTGGGCTTTTGCGATTCTGTGGTCCGGCAGCTGTTTCAGGAAGTGCCGAGCAGAAGTGGTGACTTTGGCTGGTGACCTTGGTCTGGGGAGCTCGGTGGCTGTAGCCAGTGTGGTCTGTGGCCACCAATGACCCAGAAATGAGCACCTGAGCCTGGGGCTGGAGAGCTGGCATGGAAAGGGGAACCTGGCCAGGCCAGGCCACAGGCAGCTGGCACAGCTGACAGTGGCATGGGGCCTTGGCCGTGGTGATTTCTGGCCTCCCTGGCTCCCTGGAGCACCCTCCCTGGGGTGGCCAGAGTTCCCAGAGTGAAGCAACCTAATCATAGACCAAGAGCGGTGTACCTGGGTCTCCCTGCAGAGAGGGGCTCTCAGCCTTTGTGTTGGTCCCAGATGCCCTCTCGGACCCGTCACCTGGCATGGGCCCTGATTGGGTCAGAGGGCCGGGTTGCGGGGGTCCCTGGGCCTCCGCAATGCAACACCCTGAAGTGGTCACCCCACCTCCACTGCCCCTGCTTCTCTCTGCTCAGGAACAGGATGGTCCTGGGGCCCAGACTTGCCCTAGCCCAACACTAGCCAGGGCACCAGGGCTGCAGATGTGTGGCTGAGCCAATGCCCCGCCTGTCCGCCAGCTCCTTCGTGGCTGAGTGCCAGTGGTCAAGCTGCCCTGGCCATTGGCTTCTCCTGCGCAGGGTTCTTAACGCAGCCACTTGCAGCAAAAGGAGAACAGTGGAGAACCCCAAGTCTTTACAGTGGTTTGTGGGGTGAAGGGCAGCTCTGCCCTATCCCCCATGCCTCAGTTTCTCCTCTGCAAATGCAGGACTATGTCCCACCCACGCCTATGGTAGAAAATCCTGAGCAAACCAAGCTCAAATCAGAGTGGAGCTGGCCTGTCGTCCTGGGTGAGGCGGGCTGAGACACAGCAAGGCAGGGGCCGCTGGCTCTGGGATGGCCCCAGGCTGTGGTGGCCCCAGGGCCCAGTCCACTGCCAAGCCTGGGGTCCTGCTCAGCAGGTGGACTTGGACAAAGCTGAGGGCTGAAGCAGGATCCGGGAGGAGAGCAGGCAGGTGCTGCGTGGGCCGGTTTGGGGCGGCCGCGAAGGATAGGGCTGCGTTTGTCACTCAGGGTCGCCGTGCCTATCCCCCGTGCGGCTACAGTCTGTTATGGACTTGGGGGAGGCCGGGGCGTCTGGGAGGGTCCCAGAGCAGGTGGAGGGCTTGCAGCAGCCTGCCCTGTCCTCTGCCCACCTGTACAACGGCCAGTGACTGGGGCCTAGGACATCTGCCCCCCTGCAGGGCTCTGGGGACAGTCTTCCCGCTCGGCTGGCCCGTGGCCTGGCTGTGTCCACTGGGGGTGAGGAGAGGGCCCCCGAGAAGGCCCTCTGCAAAGGGAACAAGGGCATCGTCCCACCGCCCCTTCCGTGGCTCTGTCCACTAGGGCTCCCACTACGGCCCCTGCCCAGAGGGCCCCTTGCGCCCCTCCCTCCCAGGCTGTCCTTTCTTGCCTAGGCCCTCTCCTTCTCACGGTCCACCCCAGGGCTCTCCGAGCCCACCTTCCTTTGTCCTGGGCTGTCCTGGGTGAATGGGGAGCCGCCGAAGTAACGAGGTCGTGGGTGGGGGCGGCCCTTGTACAGCCCTGAGGCCGTTTTTAGAACCCGCAGCCTCAGGGACAATGGGAGACTCGGCTGAGCTTCCCCTCTTGCCACCTCTTCCTCTTTTGCCAGTCCTGTCCAGCCCCGGCTGCAGCCACAGGGCTCCCTGCCCGGCTCCTCGGCCTCCGTGCCTGCTCTGCCTCCTCCTAGAAGTCCTCGTGGCCCAGACGTGCTCCCCAGACCCCTGCCTGTGGTTCTGGCCCCAGGCTGCTGGCCTTCGGAAGCTGCCAAAGCAGGCAATGGTGAGTGGGCCACAGGACGGGGTTTAGGTTCATACCTGCCTCAGTTTCCCTTGTTCGGAGGCCACACAGTGGCATTCTGGGCTCCTTGCTGCACGGCTGCACGGCCTTCAGCAGTGTAGGCATAGTTGTGGCTGCTGCCGTGGGTGTTGCCACGCTGGCCTGCTTTGGGGCCCTGTACCCCAGGGCCCTTCCTTAGGCGCTGTGGCTGGGTGTGCGTGTGGCGGGTGCGCGTCGGGGGTGCCTGCTCCTTGAGGACCCTAGATAGGGCTGGTCAGAGTCCCTGCGTGGTCTCCCACATAAACCAGCAATTCAGAGAATCCCTGCTGGGGTTGCCAAGGTCACGGGAAGGTGACCACAGGTTGAGGGGCAGCTGTGGGCAGAGCCTGGGCATCCTCAGTGGTGAGGAGGGCAGGGCCCGGCTGGGTGTCCCGAGGCATGGGCTGCCAGAAAAGCAGCTCCTTCTGCGTTCGGGGACCCAGGGATCCCACCTGGCCTGGGATTTCCTGCCCCACAGGCCCAGGGTCCTGAAAGGGGCTGAGGGCAGTCTCCACAGGACCTCCTCTAAGGCTCCCATTCAAGGGGGCCTGGAAGCTCCCTACGCTGGTGGAGACCAGGACTCCCAGGCTGGGGCAGGTTAGGGCCAGGAGCAGCAGAAGCCCCTGGGTCACGGTGACACAGGCTCTCAAGGAAGCTCCAGGAGACGTGAAGAGATCGGCCCAGGCCCCCTCCGGTCTGCAGTGTGAGGAGCTCAGGTGGCCTAAGCGCTTGCCTGCCTGAGCAGGGGGCATGCATTGGTGGCTGGCAGGGGCTCTGCAACCCTGGCGTGACCCTGCCCTGGTTGGCTCTGGCCCCCTCTGCTGGAGGAGGTGCAGCTTGCGCCTGCTGGGGGACTCTGGCCACTAGCTCCACCCCACGGGTTTCTTCTGGCTGTCACTGTGAGATGGGACCACCGGCCCCTCTGCTGCTGCCCCCTTGGGGCTGCACCTTTAGGGCAGGGTCTCCTTCATGAACCCCTGGGGACTCCTAGAAGTGCCTCAGGTGCCTGATCAGGAGCCTGCTTGGGCAGCACCCCACCTGTGCCTGGACACCTCCCCGAGGCCCGTGCTGTTGGGGAGGTGGGGCCCCCAGGAGCAGGAGACATGGCCGGCCTCATCAGGCACCTGCCTGGCCAGGGCCACCTCTGTTTCTGCTTCACTGGGATGGAGGGTGCAGGCCCCTGCCCATCTGGCTGCTGGTGACAGCGGCCTGGGGCCTCTTGGACCTTGAGGCCAACCCAGGAGGGGAAGTGGCTGCCCACAGGGAGCCCAGACCTGAGTCGTGCCTTGGGAAAGTGTGTCTAATTTTCCAGGGGATAATGTACTTCTGAGTCTAATCTGACTCAGGGGCTTCTCCTCCTGGAGCAGGGGCTTTTCTCTGAGTTGGTCCTGACCTGCCTGTGGCAAGGTGGCCTTGGGTCCCTTCTCCACTAACTGCAAGGAGGCCCTAGGCTGGGGTCACCCAGCTGTCCTTCAGCATAGAGGTCCTCGCATCTGGTGGACACAAGCCTGGGTCCGCTGCCTCCTGTGTGGGACCAAGTGAGTTTCCAGAACCCTCAGGGCCCCCATAAAATGCAGGCGCTGATGTCCCTCCAGGGCTGCTCAGTGGGCCTGAGATCTGTGAGGAGGTGCTTGTCATCAGCAAATGGCTTAGCAGAGCGGGGTTGGGGGCTGTGGCGGGTCCCTCCCCGTGGGCCGGGGAGCCTCCTCCCATTGGCACTGGGTGCCTGACCTTGGGGCTGAAGGGCTGTCTGTGGGTAGCCAAAGGAGCAGAGGATCACGGGCATCAGTGGCTGTCACCTGGCTGTTGTGGCCAGTGTCAGGCATCTTGCTATCTCTACCGCTTGCATGTTTTGGGGTATGCTGAAGTGCCTCCTGTGTATCATAGAGCGGTAACCCCAACCCTGGGCCCGCTGGAGCCCTGAGCTTGTACCTGCGTGTAGAGACGGCCTGGGTGTCCGGATGGGCTGATGAGTTTGTGAGAAGCTCAGGGCTCCTCCCTCCTGCATCTTGGAACCAGCCACTCAGAAGAGGGACAGTAGAGATCGTTTTAAAGAAAAAGCCCTCCAGCAGTAGGCCTGCTCGGTCCCTTGGGATCTGGGCATCTTCTTGCCAAAGTTGGGGACACAGCCTCCTGGGGTAGAGCGTGGTTCCTGCTTGCCAAGGGCAGTTCTGTGGGCTTGCTGGCCTTGTAGGTGGGGGTGGGGTGCCCCCAGGGGCGATGGCACCTGTGCTGCCACATGGCCCACTGCCTCGCAACTCCAGTGGCCTGGAGAACCATCCTTCGACTGGGGTGCTCGCTGTGTAGCAGACAGGAGCCCAAGCCATCACTCTGGGGAAGCCCAGCTGCCCCGCTAGAAGGGAGATGGGCTACGAGAGGACACAGGGAGCCGGGGGCTTGCATCAGCTTGGAGGGGCAAGAGGACTCGGGGAGTGGTGGCGGGCAACCGGGGAGCAGAGCCTGCCACACCTCCTCCAGGGTCCCCACCAGGCCATTATTGGGAGCACCGTTGTTATTTTTTTTTCCTTGACGTATTTCTTTAGTTTGAAAACAACCATTAAAAGAGGAACGATTCCCCTGCTCCTTGAAGCTGGCGCTGGACAGAACTGCGGTCCTTTGCATGGCTTTAGATTTTAACTGGCCCTGAAGGTGCTGTGTGGTCGCACAGGACGGAGAGACAGCAGGGATGCGAGCTCAGCCTCTGTGATTCTCAGGGTGGGGACCAGGGCCGATGCCAGTCTGGGGGGTGGGGTGGGGGTGGCCTCCGAGAAGCCGCTCCTCACCTGGGTGCAAACAGGTCCCAGCCACGAGCTCCCTCCGAAGGGAGCACAGGGTTGGAAGGAGAGGTGGAGCTGCTGTGGGCTGGACACGCGGCTCCTGTTGCTGCTGTCACGTGCCCCACTGTGCCCTGCTTGCTGACCGTGCCCCCCGGCTGTGGCTGGGTCCGGGTGTGAGTGGCTCTGATGTGCATGTTGAGAGAAGGGTCGGCAGTGAGCACTGGGCCCGAGGGCCACCGGGCAGTCTAGAGAGGCCCCACTGCCGCTGCCAGCTGTGCAAGAACCGCGTGGGAGGATGGGGGAGCGTCCCTGGAGCCTGGCTGCAGAGACCTAGGGTCCTGATGGCTGTGCAGGCTGCAGCGCTGGTCCAAGAACAGGAGGTGGTCAGGGCTCCCCTGAGGCCTGAGGGTGACCGCTGAGGAGGCTGTGACGCGTGCCCTGGGCGCACACCCACAGTGGGCATGAGGGCAGGTGTCTGCTCCAGTCACAAGTGCCTCGTGGCCCTTCCACCAACCTTCCTCAGTGGATAGGCTCCTGGCCAGGGCACCCCAGGGTACCCTGTGGGCTTGGCACCGGGTGCTGTGCATGGAATCTGAGCTTCTCCCTGAGCGGCTCTTGCCGCAAGGTGCTCCTGGTTCCCACGAGTGACTTGGGCTCCCATGGGGGTCTCTGGGACCTGGAGCCCCACCCACCCCTTCACTTAGGAGTTGGTGCCCCCCCCATTAGCTTTCTACATCCGGAAGAAGGGCGTGTGTGTCACCTGTGTGCACTGTGGAGGTCACTGTAGGGTCCAGGGCGTGTGGACGCCTAGACTGTGTGTGTCTGAGCCCCGCTAGGCTGCCCTGTAGCTGGGGCTGTGGGTGGAGGGAGAGGCCAAGACATCCCTGAGGGGAGAGGTGACCAGTGGTCATAGCGGCAGCATTCCTCTCCCTCCTGGAGGTGAAGATCAAGGTGGGGTGGCCAGGAGGGGAGAAGCTCACTTCAAGGTGACCTGGTCACTGTGTCACATGGGTGACATCCTGCCCCAGAGCCTCGAGGAGGGGACATGGACTCGAGGCTGGGGCTGGGGAGTGGGGGGATGCAGTGAGAGGCCAGGGTCATGGCCTCCCCCAGGTACGTCCCTCCTCAGCTGGACACCACAGTCCGTGGCAGAGACCAGAGCTGTGCCCACAGCTTGGTGAGCCGAGGCCGCGCCGGCCGTGCCCAGGGGCTCAGCCTCCTCTCCTCCTCCCGCGGCCGGGCAGACGAGCCCACACTCTTCCTTGAGAGATAGTGGCTTCCGTCCAACACACCTCGGCTGATCAGCAGCCATCGTGGGAAAGCCCGAGCCGGGGGCCGAGAGACAGCACATTGTCTGGGGCAGATTAAAGGCCCAGGGCTGTATTGTCTGGCCGGGGGATAAATCTTCGCGCTGTCACTCAGCCACTGAATTAAATCCCTCCTCATTTCTAAAGGGGCTTATCTGTGCTGAATGGGCGGCCACACCACAAGCTCCGGGACGGCCTGCACCTTCAGGATGGGCTGGGGGCGCTGAAGCTTTTGGACGGGCCACCCTGAACCTGGAGAGATGGCAGCAGCCCCAGAGAAGGAGGACGGGCTTCTCCCGGCCGTATCCTTCCGCCAGCCCTGCGCATGGTGCCTGGGAACGCGCAGAGGTCCCTGCCCTAGGCCTGTGCGACCAGAAGCCACCAGGGAAGGGGTCTGGAGAGGGCGAGGGACCTGCAAAGGTGCAATAACCCCCCGGCAGCTGGTGGTCGAGGACAGCGGCAGCTCTGCAGGCGTGGTCGGAACTTCCGGTGCCCAGTGGCGTCAGGGGCAGCCAAGTGAGGAAATCTCCCCCTCCCTGCCAGCTTCCCGTTCCCACATGCCAGCTGGGCCCAGTGGCGGAGCCCTGGGCAGGCATGGCTGCTGGTGCTAGCGGGCATGCACAGCCCCTTGTCCACCCCGTCCTCCCATTTCCGGTAGCTTTCGATACTACGGGCCACAGGTCTCCTTTCCAATCCTAGTTTACAACAGAGACCAAGGCAGAGCCGGGAGGACCCTGCCACAGCAGCGTCTTGTCCCGCACTTGCAGCATCTTGCGATAGAGATGGAGACTCCCGCGCTCAGGGTGGCTAGAAGTCCAGGTTCGAGGCTGCTGGGCCACTCTAGTGGTCGCTGCACAGGGCCAAGGAGGAGGCCGAAGGGGGTCAGGGTCAGCCTGGGCCAGCTGCGCATGGGCAGTGGCCAAGACGGACAGACGCACGCATGCGCGCACCGCGCTCGCAGCCCTGATGTCGCAGAGGCCTCCTCCTGGGGTGCACAGGTGGGCGGGGCTGTGATTCTGCCTTGAGCCCTCAGAGCTCCACCCCTGGCCCCAGCCTGGACAGCTGCTCCCCAAAGTGGACCTGTGGGTTTGGAGTCCCTAAACTTCTCCCCTGGGCATTTGGAAAGGTGCTCATGGGGGCTTTCTTTCCACTGATGAACTTCAGCATCGTTTTGTAGTTGGTGATGGCCGTGGCATCGGGGCTCAGCCCACTCAGACTGTGGCTCAGATGGTGGACTCTATCCAGAGGCTTGCGTGGTCCTCAGCCGTGAGGGAGCGCTGTCGAGAATGACCATGCGTCAAGGGCAGTGTCCCCTCCTGGGACCTCTCAGAACTCACGGAGAGCCAGTCAGGAACACCCCTTCCACCCGGGGGTGTTCGGACCTCAGTGGTACTCCCACAGCAGCCACGTGGTAACGCCCAGGTGTGTGTCTGAGACGTCACCTGCTCCAGGGCTCCTGTGGGAAGCTGGAGACACCAGGCCATCCCCGCAGAAGTGTCAGTGAGGGTTCCGGTGCCTCCCAGTCTGAGCAACGACAACTCCAGCATGGTTGGCTCGACTGGGGCCCTGGTGTGGCAGGAAGATGGGTGGCCTATGCTGATGACCCCCTCTTAACCTGTCTCCTCCAAGAGACCTTATTCCAAATCCAGTGGAATTCTGAGGACCTGAGGATCCGGGTCCTCACAAGAGAACATGAGGGGACACAGCCCGTGAAAATCCCTTGCCAGGCCACTGTGCTGACCCTTGGCAACCAAGCCTCAGGCAGGGGCTGGAGTGTCCACAAATGTGAGATTCTAAGGCGTCTCCAAAGCAGGATTGAAATGCTAGGACTGCGGCCGCGAGGTCCCACGGAAGAAGCACCCGTGTGGACAGGCCCCGCACAGTCATGAAAGCAGCTGGGGCCTCTTGGGGTCCCCTGAGGCCGATGCCCATGGCAGGAGGGGCAAGACCGCCACGGTTGGCACCGATACTCCTTTCTGAAAGGCCCGATGGGCTTCAAAAGCGCGGCCTCCGCCTGGGAAGCAGCCATGGAAATCAGGGCCGCGCTGGAGTGCACAATTTTTCCCATTTTTGTGGGGTTGATCCTTTTCAATAAGATTTCAAGAGAATAAAATAAACGGGCCCCAGGAAATTTGCATACGGCTACTTAACATCAATTCTGTATTTTTTTTAAAAAGAAATAAACACATCCACAAACTTCCCCATCCGCTGGGCGGACCTACCCTGGGAGTTAACGGTTCAAACCTTTACAATTTTTTAAAACCCAACAGCTTTCCATAACAAAGGGCAAAATTCACAAACAAATTGCCTCCCTCCCGGAGCCTGTGCTCTGGCCTGGGGAAAGGCTGTTGATAAGGCAGTGCCGAGGGCACCGCTGAATGGCAGATTCCCAGGAGCTAGTCCCCTGAGGGCTGCAGAACGCCAGGCTCGGCCTGAGCGCCCTGGGCTCCCTCTCCAGCTAACAAGGCCATTGTGGGACTGGGAGGGGCCCCCGGAAGGGAGGACGGTGGTGCGGAGGCGGCCGCAGCTGCCCTCTTCAGGGAAAGTGGTGGCAGGGGCTGGAAGGAGCGACCCTCTGTAGGTGGTGCGTGGGCGGGGCTGAGGTGTGCCTTGGCTGGGGGGCGCCCTGGGGCAGTAGCTACTGAGACGGTCCTGGGGTCCCTGTGCAGCCCCCTAGGAGGCCTGGATCCAGCCTCCTGGTGATGGCTCTGCTGGGGCCGCTCCCCAGACTCACTGTCTCTGCCTCCTCTTGTTCTGGGCTGGAGCCTCCTCCTCTTCGACAGGCTTCTGTTCTCGCACCTTGTTGCACCCCAGCCCCTTCCTGTCAGCTGTGCCTAGCAGGCTTGGGCTGTGGCTGCCCTCACCCAGAGAGCAAGAGCCCTGAAGGGCAGGGCTGGTCTTCCTGTTCATCAGCTCCTAGCTGCATCTGGTGCGTAGTAGGTACTCAATAAACGTTACCATACATATAGTTCCATGACGAATGCCCTGCACAGGGAGAGGGGAGGGGCCCTGCAGGTGGGAGGGGCAGGACAGAAGGTGTCAGAGGGGTTCAGGGTGCCAGGAGGGGTGGAGAGGCTGGGCACCCAGGAAGCCAGCTCTGTCTGGCTACGGCCCAGCGCTCAGCGAGCCCCAAGTCTCCCCGAGGAGCGGCACTTCTGTTCCTTTCCCTCTGGCCTCCAGGGAGTTTGACCTGGAGAAGCTGCTGTCCTACTCTTCAACCTCCCTGAACGTGAGGTCTGTTTGCCTCCCTGGGTCACTGTGGTGGCCCGAGTCCCACCAAGCCTCATCTCTGAACATCGGCCTGGCTGTCACCACCTGCCCGGTCCACAGAGCCCAGCATCTCCCCTTCCCTCTGTAGGGCCCATGCTCACGGGTCAGGGACCTCCCCTACCAGTGAGGAACTTGGCCGTGACCGGAGGCCCTGGGCCCTTCCTGTGGTCACTGCTCTGGGCCCCAAAGGGTTAAGAAACAAGTGCAGAGGGCTTAGTTGGCGGGCATCTCATCAGATGTTAACCTACAGCCTGTCCCCAATCCCTTCCTTATGACTGTGATTAGTATTGCGGGGATGAATAGGCCAGCGGATTCCTATGGTAACCTTCAAAATGCATTCCTTGGGCAGGCTCTGCCTCCCGCAGTAATTACATTCCTAACTTGGCCCACAAACAGCATGCTAATTAGCTGCTCTGGAGCCTGGCTCTAGTCCCTCCCTGAGAAGGGGGCCAGAGGAGGCTACTTCTGTTGACTGCCTCTTCTTCCTTGGACGGGATGGATGAGCCAGTGTGCTGGGAGACGGCCTTCTGGAGGATGTAGAGCCACGCCCCCCTGCGCACCTCAGGGTCCACCTGTGCTTCTCACCAGCAGGGTGGGAGTGGGATAGGCCCCGAGGGATCCCCGGGTGCGGGACCCAGGACCAGGAAGGGGCTGAGCAGACCCCTTGTTCCTGACTCATGCCCACCAAGGGCCACCAGTTCTGCCCCTAGCACAGCACAGCTAGGCCCTGGAGCACAACCCCAACCGACAGCCGCCCCCAGGGACAGTAACCAGGCTCAGCTGGGCATGCACGTGCCAGGTGGTATTTGCCAGAGCACAGCTGGGGCCCTTCGAGTGAGTTGGGGGACGGCCAGAGTGGACCTGGGGGGTGACATGGACCATCACAGGCAGGGAGACTGTCCATGGGGCAGAGAGGAAGACGGGTTGGGGCGCCACGGAGGCATTTCTAGCCAGGGAGGACCTGAGCCCAGCCTGGCTGCGGAAGTTCCTGCAGAGGAGAGAGCAGGAAGTACCCAACCAAGACAAGGCAAGTAGGGCCTGTGGCAGGCCAGCCGAGGGGCAGGGCCCAAGGGCCGGGGCAGTGAGGGTAGGAAGCCCAGGCCAGAGGGCTGAGGGAGCCGCGTAGGTAGAGAGAAGCCAGCTGTGGGTTTCTCCCCCAAATGGCGGGGCTGATGTCATTGCGCCAGGACTGACTGTGGGCACGGTGGGGGCAGCACTGCCAGTTGCTGGTATAGCCCAGATGGGCACCACAGGTGGACACTGTGTGGGTGGGCGGGCAGGTGTGGTCCCCCGACAGCTTGTTCCTAGCACCAAAGGCCTGCGCTCACACTGTGTCAGAGTGGGGTCCTAGGTGCGGCGTGAACCCCGGTGCGTCCCGCTGCTCGGGCTTGGGCGACACACACGTGGCGTGGAGCTGCCATTTCCCAGGCCGTGGAGAGGCGGCCACAAGCGGGTGCAGTGTGCCCGAGAGCTGTGCCACCTCCGTCCAGCTCCAGCCCTTCCCACCTCGCTGCTGGTGCTGGGCACCACTCAGGTGGGTCGCAGACACTTTGCCTGCGTCCGGGCCGCGCGTGCGGGGTCTATGGGGTGGTTCCTCCACAGGCTGAGCCCCGAGGAGCCTGGACTCGTGATTCTGCACCCAGGTGGCTTAGCGAGTGAGGCTTAGGGAGGGATTACCAGGCTCGGGATCTGGAAGCCAGCAGTTCCTTGGTGTCAGTCTGCACAGCTAATTCTAATGTAAATAGAGCAATCCCTTAAGTATATATCATTTAATGCTCGGCGGGGAGCCCGCAGATCTCCCTAACAGCAGCCTCTTCTACCACACCTGCCGGTTAACTTCCCTGGTCTCAGCCCATTTCCCGGTGGCTGTGTTTGTGGTGAGTCCTGTGAGGATCACTGTAATTATGGAAGGCGTCCCAGGGTGAATTTTCATCCCCTATTGTCCTCCCTGCTGGGCTAACACCTTGGAAACACCTCCCCTTGTCAGGGAGACACACGATCCCTGAGAACTCTCCTAGCCAAGCCCGGCCACCTCCCCCGGCCCCCTGCCCCTCCCCGGGACCCAGGTTTGACTCCTCAGCCCAGGCCTTGGCTTTGCTCGGCCTGCTGTCTGCCCAGCTCCTCCTCGGGTGGCCACTGCATGTCCAGCCTGGAGCTGGGCGAGGACAGCGTGGCTCCTGCCTTGCAGGGGGACTGGAGTTTTAGGCAGCAGCAGCTACAGGTGGCAGGGAGCCTTGCCCTGGGACAGACTGGCCACACACAGTGCTTGGTGCAGATAAACGCGTGTGCTGGGGGCTCCGCTATCCTGATTTTACCGCCCGGGAGACTCACAGCACACTGAGTTTGAAATCTCAGGGGACGGGGAGAGTGCACATGGCCAGGCACTACGGGTCTTATTTTCAGTCATACAGTAACCGCTTCAATCAGTGCCTTTGCATCATAAAAAAGAGTCCTTCCCCGTCCCCAGAAGAAATTCTCCTCTCTTCTCATTCCTTTGCTCTTCTCTCTTTTTTCTTTTCTTTTTGTCCTCCCCCACCCCCAGCTCTTTCTTGTTGATACTGAGGATTGAAGCCAAGGTTTTTAAGCTGAGCTACATCCTCAGGTCCCAGTTGTTTTTATTTTTTATCTTTGTGCCGGGATCTGACTAGATTGCCCGGGCTGGGCTTGAGCGTGTGGAGCTCTTTCTGCAGAGCGCTGGAGTGAGGAGTTTGTCTAGTTCCTTGTTGAAGTTCTGAACGTTTGCTCTTCGTAAGTCTTCTACCCCTTCTGCAGCAAAGCCGTGTGCCTGGTGTAAACTAGCGGTCTCACCTTACGCATTGGGTGTGAGGGAGGATCCATTTATGAATTCCTGTGCTGGTGTGAGGTAGGGATCTAACTTTCTCTTGAACCCTGTAGCCACCGTTCCAGTCTGGCGGACCAGGAAGAGATGTTTGTCTTTTCTATCTGAATGTCACCAAGTCACCTGCCATGTCACCTTGGGCATGGTCAGAGCTGCGTCCTTGTGCGTGTCCATCTCTGGATTCCTTGTCTTCCCACTGATACCTGGTCCAGGCCTGGCTCGTGCTCTGGCATAGGACATACGCATTGGAACAACACCACACGCCAGAATCAGGTGTGTCCGTGGCTGTCTGCACCCTGCCGAGCACCGATGTTTACCCAGGAGGGCAGGCCGACCAGCCTCCAGGTAGTTTGCGAGACTGTGCGCCTGAGGCTTGTATTCCAGGCAGCACACATGGCCTCACTTGTGCTTGCCGATCGAGAAGCCAGGGCTCCTCCAGGTAGCCCCTAGGCCAAGGCGGAGAGGCCCTGCTTGCCCTGAGGTCTGCAGCAAGGTGCCAAAAGTAGCTCTCGGCTCAGATCTCACAGCCTGAGGGAGAGAGCTCTTGGTATTCCAAAATGGGTTTGCCTGCAAAGATGTTGGACATTTTTAAGCATTAATCCCCCAATACAGTGTTTAAATATTTTACATTTATTATAGTAAAAGACATCCACACAAATCCTGCTCAAAATGTCCCCCTGGCTTTGGACACACTGATGCTGTCATTTGCCTGGCCGCTGAGGCCGCTCTGAGGCCCTTGGCTGTAAGTGTCTTCAGTTAGACTGCTACGGTGGCCTCGATGTCCAAAATTCCTTTAGAATGTTTCTCTTCTTGGTCATTTTGACTTAGAAGGAGAGCCTGTAGGAGCCCGGGCCCAGACTTGCTGAGTAAGGCGGATGGGACGGCACTTAGGTTTTTATTTGATAGAAAATACTGCAAACATTTTTTTCTTTTTTTTTTTTTTTTGTCTTTTTGAGACAGGGTCTCGCTATGCAGTTCAGGCTGGCCTTGAGCTCACTTTTTGTAGCCCAGGTGTCCCAAACTCACACTGATCCTCCTGCCTCAGCCTCTCAAGTGCTGGGACTACAGGCGTGCGCCACCACGGCCCGGCGCCCCAAGCATTTAATCAAGATGTTATCAGCAAATACAGCGAATGTGTCAGTAAAAGAAAAAAATTACAGTCAGAGGCCTGCTGGCACCCTGCCCTCATGCCCCTTGGAGCAAGTTTCCTTGCTTTAAACATACCTGTAGCATCGTTCTTGGCAAGATGTCTCTTAGTGTGATCTTTTTTTTTTTTTTTTTTGTATTTTTAGGGAAGGGTCTATAGGGTATTCAGGGTCTCACTACAAGATTGGGCTTGTAGTGATCCGCCTGTTTACAGCCTCCCAGGATTACAGGTGCGTGCCACCACGCCCAGCCTCAGTTGCCTCTCAGCATGCCTGAGGGGTGAGCCCAGCACAACAGGCCCAGGGATCAAACCCCTGGCTGCTGCGCCTGCTCACAGACCCTTTAATCTGCCGAGCTCTTTGGCCAGCCCTTCTCCGTGATTTTAAGCTTTCTTCAGTTTTGATTGCTCTTTGTAGGCGTGTTCTATGTGATACCCTTGGGCATCGGGGTTCAGCTGTGTCTCTGGGGGTACAGGGCTTCCTGCCTCGGGGCTAAGTGTGCCGGCTGCATCGGCCCTTCTCACTTTATGGGCCTGGATGAACACTGCAGGTTCTAACTCTATTTGTTTCCATTATCATTATTATTTTACTGCCAGCCCAAGGCGGCACCCTCTTGGGAAACCAGCGCCTGCACGCCACCCCTGGTTGTGGCGTGACTTCCCTAAACAAATGCTAAATGATTCCTTTCCGCGGAGCCCCCAGAAGTCAACTGTCTTTTAATAATTGTCTAATACTTAGCGCTCCCAGGGGCGCTGCGGAAGCTTCACCAGCCATCAGACCAGAGGCTGCGGCCAAGAATTAATCGAGCAGCCGTCAGGGAATGGCTTCACGTTTGGACAAGAAATGGGGGTCGGAGGGGAGCAGGGGAGGAAGGCGCCGGGAGCAGAGGGGACAATTGCGGAATTCCGGCCTGTAGCAAGGGTTGACCCGCTGGCGCTGGGGCGGGCGGGCCCTGCTTTGCTGCCTCCTTGCCCTTGGCTTGATGCGGTTGTAATTTGCGTAGTGACGCTTCGAGGAGCCTGCCCTGTGGCATTGTGGTTACTCCTCTCCTCCCGCACCGCACAGCGGGGCCTGCTGCTCCCAGGCCAGCGGCTTCAGAGCACCGGCCCCTTTGGCCATCAGGGCAGGGCTGATCCCCATGCCTGGGATCTACACGGACAGGGACACTTGGGGAACAAGTCAGGCAGACAGACTGTCCTCAGGCGGCTCCGGGGTCCCTGATGCAGGGCTGTGAGGGCAGTTGCCCCAGGGAAGCCCAAAGCCAGGCTGCAGTGGGGCCTGGTCACTGGGGCATGGGTGGAGGGGCCAGGAGCGGGGTTCTGGGACATGTTCCTGTCTTTGGATGGAGGTCTGGGCACTGCTGGCCACTTCTGCCTCCTGGGTTCCGCCCGCCATGTCTGTGCCCCCAACACTGATCTGAGAATATTTTAGTGAGGAAAGGTGGGTCAGGTGCGGGTCTTTTCTCCAGAATCCATGTAGTAACTCTCTGATGGCTGCTTTGCTTCCATGGAGCGTTGAGGTCAGCTTGGGGTGCCGTGCTTTCATGAGCAGTGGGTCTGAGCATGGGATTTTTGTGGCCTCAGGCAGGGCAGACACAGGCCACCAGAGATGGGCACAGGGGGTCTGGGACATGGCCTGCGGATGGGGTGTGGGCCAGTCGTGGGCTTGGTCGAGACTTGGGGAGGACAGGAGGACACCAAAGACCAGAGACTAAGCAGGTCTGAGCGAGGTGGCAGGAGGACCATGGAGGACAGGGCACGTGCGTGTGGACTGAGGACCTGGGAGGCTGTGGCGCCGGGCGGCTGATTTGTGGGTCTGGGCCACGGCCTGGCAGCCCGCTCCACGCCCCATCTCCACTCTAGCCCTGGAGCCTTGGTGGCCCCTGGACCCTGTGTTCTGCCCTGCCACATCCTCCAAGAAGGGCGGAAGGGGGGAAAGTTTGTCTTCTACGGCCCTTGCGGAGGGGGAGGATCACACCAGTCTCCGTGTTCCCAAGCTGGAGGGGGCGTGGGACAAGCCTCTTCCTCCTCAGACAGAGATCTCACAGGGCAGGAGCCCACGCGGAGGTGGGATTCTGTGGGCAGGAGGGCAAGGAGAGGAGGAGGAGGAGGAGGGGAAGGGAGGGGAGGGGGCAGGGGCGGGGCGGGGCGGCGGGCACGGCCGGGATCAGGGCGTGCAGCACCCTCGGGCAGGGGCTCGGCTGCTTTCAGGTGCCGGCTTTTGTCTGTGCCCGAGCTCGCCTGTCAGCCCCGCCGTCAGAGGCCTAATCTTTTCTCTCCGCGCGCTGAAAAGGCCCAGCATCCCATCAGGCGACACAGGGCCGCCTATTCTCCTTCCCCACGGAACCCAATCACTGGACAGCGCCGCTATAATTCACTCCCCGCCCGCCCTTTGAAAAGGTGGGCCGCCTCAGAGCTGCTCCCCGGCCAGATAAATCACGTCCTCGAAATTAACTTCCATTGAGAGGGAGGGCAGGAAGGAAGGCTGATGGCCTGGCGCAGGCGGCACGGGTGACGGGCGTTGATAAATGTCAGCGCAGATAATTTGGGGCTGCGATTAAGATCTTATCTAGGTGGGAAGTGCGCAGGAAAGACTCAAATCTACTCCTGCCCCGTCTGCGTTCGCCAGCAGAAGTTCCTTTCCCCCCTTTATTTTTGGGGTGGATCTTAGCAGGAGAAAGGGAAGATGTCTCGCATGAAGGGATCAGACGGCAGGTGGGGTGGCGGCGGTGGCAGCACTCGCTTCCTGGTGAAGCAGGCAGAGGGACAGCATCAAACTCCTTTGTCTCCAAGTTCCTGTGTGTAAGAAATGTTAAAACCCGGGTGGGTGCACACGGGCCCACTCCCCGCGTCCCGAGGACCGGCCTCCTGGCCTCTGCCCCTCGATTCTCTGGTCACAAGTGTGGCTTTGCTGCAGTGACAGCATATCCCTGCCATTCGGTGGCCCCAAGCACGCCCCTCCCGTGCGGTACGTAGCCGGGCGCAGGCAGCAGCACGCTCGTAAACGCGGGCGGTGCGCCTCTGTCCTGACGGGCAGACTGGCCGCCTCTTTTTATAGGCCCAGACCTGGGTTTGTTTTTGCTACTGGCAGCTTTGGCAGCCTGCAGCCAGGGTGGACTTTCTCCTGCAGGGTGCGTCTGAGGGGCCTGCTCCTAGGAACGGTTGGCCACACTCCCCAAGCCAGGCTCTCGCAGCCAGGCCTTCCTGGGCTCCTTACGGCCAGGCCTGTGCCCTGTGGACTGGGCCTCTGTTAGCCGAAGGGGGAGCCGCGCCTTCTCTGGTCACTTTGCCTGAGCCCTGCGGCTCCCCTACCGGGAACTGCTCCCTGAGGTGTGCTCCCATACTCTCCTGGGTCCTGGTCCCTGCTGCCTTGGAGTGGAGTGGGGTCAGGACTGGGACCCTTGTGGTGGGCCAGGCTGTGGGAGACCAACTGGGTCCCACAGGCAGAGGCTCCAGGACACACGGCCTGGGCCGGGACATCTTCAAGGTCCAGTGGGCCGTGGTGGGTGCTGTTGGGAAGGGAGTGACACATGTGGATGTGGACACGCTGCTCCTGCAACCCAGGTCCTCCAGAGCCTAGTGCCTGTGCCTGGGGAGGAGGCCACGGAAGCTGGCAGGGAGGCAGGGTAGGCAGGGGCCTGGGGGCAGAGCAGGCACTGCCTGGGGGAGGGGCTGCTTGTGCAGCACGTTCCTCGTCTTTGCCGTTACGAACAGCTCAGTGCTGGAATTCCAAGCAGGGAGCCGCTCAGGGTGCTGTGAACAGTGGGGCAGTGGCCCCGGCTTTCCCACCAGAGGCTGGCAGCGCATCCACAGTGGTGGCAGCCACAGAGGTGGCAGCCACAGACAGCTAAGGCAGGGAGGCCTCTAATGTCCCCACCCCTCGAGTGCTATTTTTCCTGGAGAGTATTTTCTGTTTTTTTTTTCTTCTTTTTAAAAATCAACGTGCACAGGGCCAGCGCTGGAGCCATCTCCCCTTTGCTTGCCAGTGTTGTGTTGGGTTGTTTTGATCCCACTGGTAGCATGCAGAGGGGTCTCGGGGGCACCGCGGCTGAGTTGTGACGTATAGATTTACATGTAGACCTTGTTTTGGGGTGCTGTGCTGTGTCCACACATGCGAACACGCTCACACCTACAGGAAGGGATGGTCCAATGGGCCCCAACCAGGAACTGGTCCCCTGAGGTCTCCAAGCCACCCATGGAGCAGGGGACCTGCAGTGTCCCAGAGGGAGGGCAGAGAGGAGCTTCTTGCAGAGAGGCAGGACTGGGATCTAGGTTGGGCGGGAGTGGAGGTGGCTTCCTTCCCACCAGGCCACACCCCTAAGCTCCCAACAGGCCCTGGCTTGGGACTAGGCTCTGGGCGCTGCCCCCTCTAGCTGCCCAGATAACTGGGCTTGGTGGGCTGGGCCTGGGGGGCTGGTCTGTGATGGCGAAGGTCGGTCCCTGCCCCCGGCCAGCCCAGGAATTGGGGTGGAGAGGCTGTGAGAAGGCCGTGGCAGGGGCGTGAGGGCTTGGAAAGTGGCAGGCAAAGCAAACAGCCCAGCGCCTGAGCAAACCCAGCAGGACAGGGAAGATGACAAATGATGGGATTGTGCGGGCCCCGGAGCGGGCTGGACTAACGGCACGCTGGACTTTGCACTGTGAGGATCAATATTCCATCAGGCAGCGGCGCCCCGGCCGAGAGGCGTGCGCCTGCGGACAGAGGGGCGGGTGGCGGTGGCCTGGGCTCGCCACTGCAGCGGCGTGGCCTCTCGTGCAAGCTGAGCTGGCAGAGTGTGCGGAGCTGGGGTTTGAGGCCCCGGCGACCTGAGCAAAGGGCTCCATGCTAGGCTGCGGAGTCCAGCCCTGGCCTCCTCCCGCTCCCTGCGGGTGCCTGTCGGAGGTCGCTCAAGCCAAGCTCCGGGCTGTCCCCCACCTGCTCAGCCTGACTGCTCGCCTCTTCCCTGGTTCCTGGCTCCTGCCTCCTGGGACTGAGCTGCAAGGTGCTGGTGTCAGCAGGCACGTGTTGTGGCTTTCTGTCCGGTGCTGGACACCTGGAGCTGCCCTGGGGCCCGGTGCTTGGGTGGCTGGGCATGGTGGCAGGTGCTGAGGCCAGGCCTTACCTGCAAGAGGCCGGGCGAGTCCTCCCGGGAGGTGTGAGTGTCAAGGCTGTCTTGCCAAGGTGCCCCTGGCCATGCGCGCTGTGGTCTGGTGGCCATCTGGACCCTGTCTGGATGTGGCTTATCATTCTACTGGCTCCAGCAGGTGGGGGAGCAAAACCAACACGACGGCCGGCCGGCGCAGACCTCTGGGGTAGATGCCGCCCCGTCAGTGTCCCTGCAAGGGGCGCTGTCCTTGTCCTGAGCACTGCCGTGTACTGAGCTGAAAGCCACTGCTGCCAGCCCGGCTCTGGGTGGCCCAGGAGGACTTGCACCCTCTCCCCGCCACCTCCCTTGGGGACTTTACCCCCGTCTTGGCACATTCCCTTGGGGCATAGACGATCCCTCCGGCCCTACAAGGTCCACAGCTCATGCCTTGAGGCCTATCTACCTCCACCCTGTGCCCAGGCTCTGGCCAGGGCATGGGCAGGGTCTCCCCGGCCACAAGACAGGCCCGGGTGGGGTGGAGGCAGAGGTCAGAGTCCCCTTCTCACCACACCCCTGCAGATGTACTGTCCCTCTGATCTGCCCCTGGCTGGTGACTTGGCCTCTGGCTGTGGGCCTCAGCAGGCCTCACCGCTGAGCTCTGCCCAGTACCACCTCTGGCTCAGCGTGCACCTGCTGCACCTGGGAGCAGCCCAGGCCCAAGCTCTTATCTCCATGGTACTTGACCCCTGGGGTAGACCAGCAGTCCCAGAACTAAATCTACCCTAAGAGTATAGGAAGTTTAGAATATGGGACCTGCAGTGGGCCTCCAACAGACACCTAGCGCTGGAGGTGGGGTGGGGTGGCACGTGGGTGCAGCTTCCCAGTGTCCATGGGGAGGTGAGACACAGGTCCTGTGGGAGCGCGGTGTTCTCTGTGGGGTAGACCCCCTCCTTCATGCTCCTCCACTCCAAGGATTTTAGCTACGGCTTTTCCAGCTAACATCCTCTGGAATAATTCCTTCCTGGTTTTTGGTCTCCACACCAGGCTCTGAGAGCTGCCCCAGGCTGGCCCAGGTTCAAGGGCATTTTAAATACAAATATGGCAAGCAGGGGCCAGACGCGTCCGCCCAGCAATCCAGTGGTCATGGCTGCAGCCCTCTTTAGGAGGAGGAAATCGGATTAGACCGTGCAGGAATGAGGCCAATTGAAACCAGGGGTTCAAGGGTCTACACAGCGGTGGCTGGTAGGCAGGGGCAGCGGGTCGTAGGGAGAAACGACCCCCCTCTGTCCCAAAGCCCCCGACCTAGGAAAGCTGAGGAGACCCAGCTCTAGGAGAGCTGGAGCAGAGCCCTCTGACACTGTTGTCATCTGACCCTGGCCACCACCTCCACCACCTCTGCCCCATGTGTGTCAGCTCCATGCCCCACCTGCAAGGCCCTGACCAGAAAACAGCGTCTGTCCCCCTGTGGGGAGCCAGGCCCGGGGCTCAAGAGCTCCCTGTAAAGTTCAGGGGCCTGACTTAGTCCAGGGACAGGGGTACCTCTAGCTGGATAGTGGGGTTGGGCTGCCACCCGGACCTGGGTCTGAGGTCTGGAGCGGGGCCACAGATGCGAGTCTATTTGTTTGTTTATTTATTTATGTATGTATTTATTTGTACAGAGTCTCACTATGTGCAGGTCAGACTTGTAGTGATCCTCCTGTCTCAGCCTCCCCAGTGCTGGGATTACACGTGTGCACCGCCACACCCAGTTTGGATAGCCAGTTCTGCATGAGGCTGGCACGGCATGTGGTACCCAGGATAGAACTCAGGTCTTTGTGCTTGCCGGGAGTTGTGCAGCCCGCTGAACTATCTCCCTGGTCCCCAGAGGAGCAAGTCTCACGTACGTCCCTGCCACATGAGGGCAGGTGCCCCAGCGGCCCGAGTTAGAACAGAGCGAGCCTCGAGCCGCTCAGGTCCCCCTTGGAAAGGTGTGTGTGGGGACGCTCATGCCCCCGGCACCCCGAGGACTGCTCGGGGCTCGGAGGAGAAGGCAGGCATGGTTCTCCAAGACACTCGCGCTCTGGGTGGTCCCGAGGGAGAGCAGCAAACTGCAGGGCTCTCTGGATGCCTGGGCACTTGTGCAGGCCATGCTGTGCTAGCGGCTGATGTCGCAGGAGGGAGGCTCTCCGGCACGGTGGTGTGGGCCCTGCCCAAGGCTTGGGGCGGCTGGGCGAGGAGCAGGCTGCGTGCTCAGCGCCCGCAGGAGCTGAGCTGGATGGGGCCGGGGCAACTGGACCCCTGTGTGATGCGTAGAGCCGGGCCCATGTGCCCAGGCTCTGTGGTGTGGGGCACATCGAGCATGTGGCTGGTTTGAAGCATGTGACAGACAGCTTGAGTCACCCTCACAGCAAGGACAAAAGAGCCCCCACCACTGTTCACAGGGCTTCTCCAAGAAGAGAGCCTGGCGTGGGGGTGGGTGTGCAGGGTCTGGCAGGTGAGGGTTCCCTGGTGTCCAGGCAGGCAGGTAGGGAGCCTGTCCTGCCGCTGGGGTGACCTGTGAGGAGAGCATTTTCCCATCACCCTCCACGGCCCTCGGCGGCTCCCCGTGGTCCTTGGGCCGTCTTGTAGGCCCAGGCCTTTTGTGCACAAGCTCTCTGGGCTAGGCTGCCGTTGGACGTCTATCGACCCTGGTCTGCGTAAATACCCCCTGCCTGCCAGGCTGCCCTGCAACCCCCTCGGCCGAAGGGCCTCCGCACCAGGCGCTTGAGAGGAAAGTGTCACCTGCCTCGAGGGGCTGTGCGTGGAGTGGTGTGGCCGGGCCACTGTGCAGTGGTGGCTCTTTGTGCAGCGAGGCGGGTGACCCACCCGTAGCTGGCTCCCCGGGGTCTGGTTAATTACTGCTCTACAGACCCCAGCGTGGAAAGTCACTTCCCTGAAAGGACAGGGGCTCTTGTTGTCTGGCTGCAGAGGGAGGGGCCGAGTGCTCTCAGCACAGCCTCCATGGCCCCAAACTCAGTCCTGGGTGTTCCTCCTGGGGCAGTGTTGGGGGCAGTGTTCTCCCCCTCACCTTGGCCCGAGGGTCCCTGGGCTGTGTGGCAGGCAGAGGGCTCTGGATGCCTGTCCTCGGGCCACTGGGGCGCCCAGGCTAGGGCAGGAGAGCGTGGGGTTGGAGCTGGGGAGCCAGGCTTTGCACTGTGAGATTTTCCTGTATGTGAGCGGCAGTTAAGTGCTGGAAGCAGCAGCAGCAGCTCAGAGAGGCCTGCCCTTGTCATGCCGGATCTGTCCTACTCACAGCTGACACCCCATTTGTGGGGTGCGGGGGCGCCAAGAGTGCCGGTGGGCGTTTCCCGAACCCCTACTGCACGCAGAGAAGGTGGAGGGAAGAGAACCATCGAACAGGGGCAGCTGATAGCTCCCTCCCATGGGGAAGGGACAAGGAGAGGCCAGGGTACTTGTCCCTGCTGGGGAGCAGGTGGAGACGGCCCATCTGCCAGAGAAGGCCCCTAGGTCCTCAGGTGGCCCTGGAGCTTCGGCGGGGAAGGGGACAGGAAGACAGCAGGCCCTTTATCACTCCAAAGCTTGAAATCAAAGCGCTGTGGGGGTAGATGGATCTGTAGGGTCTTTGCCCTGTTGTCTTGTCCCACAAATGCAGTGTATCCCTCCACCCTAGGTCTGAGAGCTGCCTGCCGCTAGGCCCAGGAGGTGTGGGCGGCTGGTGGGGTTTCATGGCCACCATTGTTGCTGTGGGCGGGGCTCCCTTGGGCCTCTAATCGCCATCCAGGGTGCGGAGCGATAGGAAGGGAGCCCGGGAGCCCAGGAAACCCTCCGCACAAGGCGCCGCACTGCGTGGGGCTGGGCCAAGCCCTGGGATGCGTGGGAGCAGCAGGTGGCTGGTGCGTGTCCCTAACCCGGGGGCTCCTCGTAGACCACAAAGATGGTTTCAAACACACACCGGGCCATGTGATTTTAGGGACCCCCAAGGATCAGGCCCCCACCAAACCCAAGACTGAAGCCCTAGCCTGTGAGGCCGCCCTCGGATCCCATCAGCACCTTCGAGGCGGAGCGGGCCTTGGGGAGGGGTCCTCAGCAGTGGGCTTGGGGTGACCCCGTCCCGGCCAAGCTGGGTGGCCGGGAGGAGGAGGGTGCGGTGGCCCAGGAGAACCGTTAGAGGCCGGCTTCCCGCTTCTGCGGAGAACTCCTTCTGTGTTTAGATTAGAAACAGGATATAATAAACTTGTTAACATGTCAGAATCTTGTGTTGGGACAACATAAGTGGGTGTTTTCTTCTCTGTTCTCTGTGTTGTGCAGAAGGTGCTGCAATTAGTGCCCAGCTCTTGCGGCAGGGCCGGGAGGCAGGCAGGCCGATAGCCCAGGCGGCGGCCTCAGAGGAGCCCGCACTGCGGGCCGTGGGGGCCCCACCGTGGGGGGCCACCCAGCCGACACACTGCAACTGCCCGTGCCCCTGCCTGGGGAGACCCTGGAGCCTACTCTGCAGCAGGGCCCAGCATCTGCCTGGGAAAGTGGCCCTGGGAGAGGCAAGAAGGGGCTGTTTATTTCAAGGCAGCTTCGAGGGCACAAGCCTGAAGCAGGGCACAAGCCTGAAGCAGCGCACTGCAGGAGGAGCGGCCTGTTCTGGGGCAGCCCTAGGAGAACAGTGTGCGTGGGTCCCCTGGATCCCACTGGTACAGTCTTGTGTCTGGGGACACCCACGAGCCGTGCCGCAGCCCACAGCGCCCCTGGCCTCGGTGAGGACCGGGAAGTGTGGGACAAAGGGCGGCAGTGAAAAATGAACGGCTTCCGAATGCTCAGAAACAGATGTGGGCTGTGCCTGCGAAGCGGCCGGCAGGGAGCCACGGCAGGGCCCTGCAGCCTGGCCCTGCAGCCCTAGAGAGAGGTGGCCCAGGGCCGGCCGGGGCTGCCATACCCAGCTCTGTGGGATGTCCAGGCAAGCCCCTTTCCAGCCAGCACCCTGGCCCGAGGGTCTGAGACCCCTGGAATGTGTGGCCTGCGTGGGACATGGCGGGAGGAGGGGCTGCAGCCACGTCAATAACCTTGGTAATGTAGTGAGTGAAACATCATGAAAAATGAAAGCAAATCCCACTCTAATCTCCTCGAACAAAGGCCTTTCAGTTGGACCAGAGCGCCGGGCTCGGCCGGTAGGTATCGCCAGATCTTTTATATTAAATGCGCACCCGGCAGAGTATGGATCTTATTAGGGGAGGCGCGCTGCACCTCGAGCCCCTTTCCTGCACAGTGCCTGGGGAGGTCAGGCTGGTGAGGCCGCACCCCACCACCACCCATTCGCAGGCAGGCTTCAGCGTGGCCCCGTGGGGACTGCCTGCCAGGAGCCTCCGTGTGCCCGCTGCCCACCCCCCACCCCTCAACCGTGCCTGCGTGGACCCTAACATACCTTCTAGTGACATCCCGTGGCCCAAGCTGCCTCTGAGAGACAGCTCCCTTTGTGTCTCCGGGGGAGGCAACGTACATGCCCCGATCGACTGATCGGTGTCCGTCACAGAACCACACGGCTTGGGCGGGTGTCCCACTCAGTGGGCGCCTTTGAGGTTAGCACCAGCCTGGCATTTTTTGAAAGCTTTGCTGCATGAGGTCCCTGGACCACTTGAAGGTGACTGCCCAGTGCTGAGCAGTCCCTCGTGAAGGAGTCTAGGGCTTGCGCAGAATAAACAGAACTCAAGCGCCTGCGGGGAAAGCAGAGATCCGTACGTGAGCGGGGAAGAGTGCCCGTCGGACTCCACAGACACCGGGGTGGTGCGCTTGAGGGCCTCCCCCACACGAGGCGCGGACCGGGGAGGAAATCAAATTTAGGGTTTCCCTCACTGGCCAGAATTTTTAATTTAATAAAGGGTGGGGAGATGCTGTTGTATTTTATTTTATTTTATTTCTACTTTGAACAGGTTGCATCTTCCTGTAGGGCCCTAGGAAAGCGATTGCCGGGAATGAGAACCAGCCCTGGACTTGGAAATTCAAACCAGCGCGGGGCAGCAGGGCCGGGGGGTGCATCCGAAAGGAGGGCGACAGGCAGGAAGACCCCGCAGGGAGCCGAGGCTGTGGGAGCACTGGGCTCTTGGCTCTGGGCAGTGGGGTGAGAGTGTTGGGGACCCCCCTCCCATCAGTCACATCCTGTGGGAGAGGTGGCCCCTGGTTACCTAGGGGTTGCACGGGTTTTGGTTACCCAGGCTGAGAGCCTGAGCTGCCGCTTCATGTGCCGCAGCCGTGGTGCGTCCCTGCCTCACCGACGGGGGCTCTGCTCTTTGGGGCCACCTTCCCTCATCACCTGAAGTGAGGCGCTGCCCTGCCACAGGCTGGTCCCAGAGCGTGGATGCTCCACAGCCCTCTCAGGAGGAGCGGGACCTGCGGGTGCTTATGCCACTTGGCCTGCAGCGTGGCCCCCAAGGGGTGGCCCATGGCCCTAGGACCCATCTTCCACAGAGGGCTGGGGCCCTGTGTTTCTGAGCTTCTGACCCCCAGGGTGGAGGCCCTTGGGGAAATGCTGTCCTCAAGCGCAGTTGGCTGGGGGCCTTCCTGAGGCCACCCTGGGTCACAGACTGTTTCTGCCCAGCCTCTCTCAGGCGAGGCAGATGCGGCCGGGCCAGGGGAAGGACAGCCCAGCCAGCCCCTGTTCTCACCCAGGGATGCTCTGGGTTGGGGTGCTGGTCTAGGGCCTGGCCTAGTGCTTACTCCTGAGGTATTGAGTCCCAGCTCTGTGGCAGAGCCGTGGGCCGCTCTTCGTGGGGACAGTCCAACGGTCCACATCTTTGTCGAGAGCAAATGAACAGGGGCTCTGGGCGGCTTCCCCTGGTGCTCCAGGTGCCCCGGTCCCTGTGCCCCTCAGGCAGCCAGTTAGGCCTTCCTGCTTCTCTCACAGGCTGGTTCCAGTGCCCAGGCTGGGCAAGTGACCATAGGAACTCCCTTACGTGGAGGTCCTGGCTCGAGTGGGCCTAGGCTGGACGCGGCTCTGGGTCTGGTGGTCCCTGGATGTCTGTGTGCCTCTCTGTGTCTTGCCTTCGGCCTGGTCCTCAGCCTCTGTGACCTGCACATGTGACCCACTATCCAGTAACTGGCATAACAGTGCGGAGCTGCCCTGCTTTCTAGGCAGGGTCATTCAGGTGGCATCAGGGGCCTTGCCAGGCCCTAGAGGGGCAGAGGGAGGAAGCCAGAGTCTGACAGACCCGGGCCCACACCCCTGCCCGCCCTGAGCTGGGCAGAGTTTGGCAAGGAGATGAACGTCCTGACCTCGAGGCTGATGGGAGGCCTCCACAGGACTTATGTCCAACCAAGGCCCACAGGTGGCCTTGAGTCACAGCCCCGACCTCTGCCCAGCTGGACAGACCCTGGGGCAAAAAGACCTGGGGAGAGGCTGGGCCCCTGGTGGACCTTGGGCGGGCACGGCTGATTTGGCCCTGGACATGGAGGCCACTCCCTGGTGTGCAGACCCCTAGCCTTGGCTCCAGGTCTCTGGAGAAGTCTGCTGGGCCAGCACCTGCCTGGATCCTCCTCCCTACCATGCTCACGTATGTTCTTGCCACACACGGTCAGCCCACTGTCTGGGCCTGTAGTCCCGAGCTGGCTGGAGAGAAGACAGCCCCAGGACGGGCACCCCTGAGGCCTGAGGTGGAAGTCCAGGAGCAGCCATGTGACCAGCACATCACATAGGGGGAAACTGAGGCCAAGAGGCCCAGGAACCTGTTCCAGATCCTTCAGCTGCTATCCAGAGCTCCCTAGGGCAGAGAGCTGCAGACTCGGGCACATGCTCTCTAAGTGCAGGTGCGCTGTGGGCATGGTGGTGCCCCCCAGCGAGGCCCAGAGCAGTCCTAAGTTTATAAGTCACGTGTTCTCCACGCCTGCCTTGGCTTGTCTTTAGGGAAGGGAGGAGGTTCCACACCCTCCATGCTGGGCTGTGGGTCTCGCAGAGTGGGGTATTGGCAAGGTACCTAGTCCCCTCCAGGACGCTGACCCCACCACACTGCCTGGCTCGAGTGGGCCTAGGCTGGACGCGGCTCTGGGCCCCTGGGAGCAGAGCGCGGTGCGGGAAAGGCGCAAGGCCAGCGGGACCTGGGTTCCCGCACCCCTCGGAGGATTCATTAAGGACTCGGCTCCTTTGTGGACCCAGAGCTCCGGGCCCATTGCTGTCAGGGGGCTGTTACAGCATCATGACGAGGGCATTAGAGGCCCGGGAGCAATTAACAGGCTGCTTAATTAGCACGAGGAATTAGCGTGCGAGGGCTGATCTTCCTGCAAAGCCTTGCGAGCGAGTGAGCGGCAGTTATCTGATTATGCATTGATCGCTGGCGAACCTCGTCCCTAGGTAATCGGCTCCGTCTTGCAATCTGTGAATATACAACTGTTTAAATATTCCAAACTCAACTGTCTCAATAAACGAGGGTAGAAAGGGACCATTGTGGGCCGGGGTCCCACCAGCCCCCCTTCCCAGCCTGGCTCCCCCGTTGGAGAGGCGGGCGTGCTTCCCCGGCCTCCCCGCTGCCTGTGCGGCCGTCCAGCCCAGCCCTCTGTGCCTGGGAAAATGTCAGCCAGCCGGTGCTGTCCTTGTCCGCAGGGGCAGGGGGATGCGGATGGACGCAGTGAGGTCCGAGGGTCTAGCGGCAGTGCCCGTAGGGCCCTGGGCCATTGAGTTAAGGAGCAGCTCAGTTCAGAACCCAGGGTGGAACCCAGGGCAGTGCCTGATGGCGCCCGGAAGCATCCTCCTGACACCTGTGCCTTGGGGTTGGAGGTGGGGGCTGCACCGGTGTGCTGGAGGCCTGGGCAATGCAGCAAGCACACACGGCAAGAAGAAATCTGCCAGGAGAGAAGAGGCCCAGCAGGCCTCAGGCAGAGGCGCGGTGGGCTCCGGTGCCGGGGAAGGGACCACGAAGACCACAGGCCCAGGAAGGAGCGGGAAAGCTTCAGGAGGGCTTCTGCGTCCGTGCGGTGGCACAGTGAGGGGAAGTGGGCAGGGGCGCTCTGAGGCTGGGCTGGGCACTCTGTCCTCTCCAGTGACCCCAGACCTGCGAGATTAGGGCTTTCTTCCTTGCCTCCTCCGCAGTGCCCAGGCTGGGCCTGTGAAGCCCCTGGTGCCCCAGAGCCCAGCACTATGCCAAGACAGCCCTTGGCCCTGCACAGGCCGGGCCCGGCCCCTGGGAGCGGGAGGCTGGCAGTGGGAACACAGCTCCAAAGCTCCTTTTGAAACGAAAAGGGAAAAATCGAAGGAGAGAGAGAGAGAGCGAGAGAGACCCAGACGGCCTGTTGTTTTGCAAAACTCAAAATAGCTTTCAGCGCTGTGCTTTTTTAAAGAGGAATCTTTGCGCTCTTCCCGGTCCTCGCCTGACCTCCCCGGGTTCCTGGCAAGGGAGCCTGTGACGATTTGGCACCGGGCGCCTCGAATGCAGAACAGGGTGCACGCACTCCGCCAGGGGCTGGTGTGTGTTGGTCCCGTGAACTTTGCTTTTCTTGCTTGCTACATCTGATATCATCTTACCCAGACGATGCCCTCCAGAGATAGGCCCCTCCCCCCCCAGGCCGTGGGTGCAGCCAGCGGCCCGGCAGTCACTCACACGCCCGTGTGTCTGGGGAGAAAGGAAACTGGTTCCCCGTCCTGCCGGGCTCCGCTTCTCAAGGCACTTGGGGAATCTTTATCGGGCTCAAATGATTAGACCTGGTTTCTGGTTTCATTTTGGAAGCCCGGCTGCTGAGCAGATCCCCTCGGCCTGTAAAACGATCCAGCTGTACCAGGCGCTGCTTCCCTTGTGCAGGGACAGTAGGCCGTGGGTCGGCGGGCCTCCCCAGCCGGACCCGCTGCTGTGTGCACGGAGGTCGCCCACACGGCTGTGCTGAGGCTGGGATGTCCCCAGGGGTCACGGGGAGCCGGGGTCCATACAGAGCAGGGACAGTAGCAGGGCAGCCGCAGTGCAAGCGTGCGGGCAGGACCTGGGCCCTGCCGGTGGCTGCCAGCTGTGCAGCCGATTGCTGAGAAGGGCCCAGTGCCTTTGCTTTCACCTCAAGGGCCTTGAATGCAAACCCCAGGCCCGTGGGCTGGCTGCATCCAGAGGTCACCTCCCTGTTGTGTGTGAGAGAGACTCCTTCCGAGTGCTTGCCCGTGGACAGGAAGACTGAGGTCTGTGTGACGGGGACAGAATGGGCTTCAGGAGAGGAGAGCAAGATGCGGGCAGCCTGCCCAGGCAGCCAGGCGTCCTGGGCTTCTCGCTTAGCCCTGGGGCCTCGTCCTGGAAAACCTGGGTCACCTTTGCCTGCCTCAGAATTAAGGCTGTATCTGAGGGTGCTTCTGCACCTCTCCCTGTTGCGCCCAGAAAGTGAAAGCCACCTGAGAGCACCAGGGCCCCGCACACTGGTGGCTCCCGGGGGATGGTGCTTGGTGCTGTCCTCTAGCAGGGACACGCAGGCCTAGGGCGTGAGGGCCGAGTACTCTGGCTCAGGAAGCCAAGGGGCAGCTGTCCCCATGGGGAAGGCCGAGGCTGAAAGGGCATGTCCCGAGAAGGCGAGGGTGCGGTGTGCTCTGGAAGTCTTCAGAGTGAGTTTGGGGAGCATCCGGTGGGCACTGCAGGTGGTGTCCTGTGTCTCTACGCTTTGTCCACTCTGTGGCGTCTGGCACAGGGTTGGTTTCTCTCCATCATCCCTGGGTGCCTGCCTGGAAGAGAGATCTGCTGGGCAGAGTCCCCGTGGCCATATGTTCTTACTTTGCTGGGTGCTAACACTGCCATAATCCCCAGGGATCTGTGGGGACCATTTGGCCCGGCGGTCACCGCCGTGGCCTCTAGCTGTGGTTTCTGCATCTGAGAGGCAGGTGGGGCTAAGTGGGCAGCCACAGGGGACCTACCGCCTGCCTCCCTCCCTCCCTCCTCTGTGTACATCAACCGCACACACACCCACATGTGTAAATGTATGTATGTATGTGTGTGTGTATAAACTATTTTGCTCTGTTGCATAGAACTTAGTTAATCTAACAAGTCATTTACATTACAGTTTGTGGTGGTTTTCAGTAGATAGTATATTCTTATTTTACATAAAAATGATCCTTTTACATTGTAAACTAGTATAGCCATTAAAGACGTCAGCATGGAGAATCCTCAAAAAATTAAAACTAGAAATTCTACTTGGCTCAGCGATTCCCCTCCTAGGTGTGTTCTAGGAAGAGTTAAAGACTCAGGTTACAGTGGTCCGTGGGCACCTATGGTTGTAGCAGCACAAGTCCTGGCATTACACTCAGGGAGCGGCCGCTGTGGCTGCTGGCGTGGGAGGAGAGGAATTGTCCCGCAGCAGGAGATGACCTCTGGGGTCCTGAGCTGCAGCAGGGCTGCCTGGCTGGAGTCCCAGGTGGTGGTGGGCCCCGAAGGGCCCTTTGCAGCCGTGCAGGAACCCAGGTGCACTGTGGTGTTGAACTCAGGGCAGGTCGAACCCCTGGTGCAGTCAGGGTGGGAACCCCAGCACTAGTGGCAGTGAGACGCTGAGGGGTCTGGGCACCACCAGCTGCTGGCGGTCCTGCACGAGCGTCCTCTGTAGTCCTGGGGTGCAGCCCCTCCCGGGCCTCCAGAGGCCCCTACTCTGGCCCCACACTGCACTGCCTTCCCTGTAGGGAGCTTTGTCTGTGGTTTCTTCATTCTCAAGAGCAGACTAGGGACGGATTTTACCTCATTCTATTGAATTTTGCCGCCTTTTCCTGGGAGCCGCGTTTCCTCCCCCTATGGGGCAGGTGCTGTTTTCGTGCCGCCGAGCCTAGTTTCGGTTTGGGGACCCGACGCTTCACAGGCTTTCTGTCCACGCGCAGGGCGGGACGTGATGTGGTCTCTCTTGGAAATGATGCCAGCGTGGTCGCCAGACCCCTTGGCCTTCCCTGGCTGGAGAATGTGGCCCACAGGTCCTTCCTCTGTTCTGGTGTCGTTTGGGGAGGACGGGAGGAGGGAAGATGGGAGGTGCCATGCTGCACTCAGCTGGGACCGTGGCTGGGCCGCACTTCCTGCAGGGCGCAGGCCCCCGTGTGGCTGGCTCCACAGTCCCTACCTGACGCATCCACACCACAGTCGTTGCGTGGTTGTTTTTTCTCTTTGTGCTCCGCGGCAGGCCCGTACGTTCAGGGGGAGGCGAAGCCCCTCTTTCTGCTTCAAACACTTCTCACTGTCATTGGATTTTATTCCACCGTCCCCTGAAAACTTTGGAATCAGTTTTTCAAGTTTAGGAGTTAAAGAAAAAAATATTTTGCCATGTAGTTACATTTCTAGATTAAATGTAGGGGAAGGTTTATAATTAATTCTTCCCGTTGAGGAATGTGATAGCTCTTTTCGTTTATTTGAGTTTTTCTTTTTTTAAAAAAAAAAATTTTCTACTAAAATTTCACAGTTCCATTCATCCAAGCGCAAAAGATTTATCAATGAGTTTTACCATAAATGATTTTTTTACCAAAAAAAAAAAAAAAGAAAGCAAAAGAAAAAATACTTTATGCAGAAATAATTAAAAGTTTTATATTCTTTTTGCTTAATACCTGCCACGTAGGAAGAAAATCTTACGAAGCAGTTCTAGAAACAACAAGCAAATCTCCTTGCTCCTGGGACCGGGGCTCCCTGTGCGTCCTGGTGGTGCCGGCTCCGGCTCTGTGGAGAGAAGACGGTGGCCTGGATGAGCCAGGGGCTTGGTCCTGAGCCCCGGGGTCCCACTGGGAAGTGCTCCCGAGCCACCCCTCGACAGGGCTCTGCTGCGTCCTCCCCTCCTGGCCTATGTCCCTAGATAAGCTGTTAAATTAGCCCCATAAGACTTAAAATGCTAGTCCATTTAATATGTAAACAATGACAATTTTTTCAAAGGGTTTAGGATTTAAATTAGTTTTTTAAAAACCCAATTACTGCCATTTAATTTGGAGGAGAGAGTTCTTTATGTGCTAATTATATAGTTGGGAAATGGGCAATCAAGGGCACAATGGGGCATTAAGGGCACTTTTTAAAGGTTTAAACTTACTTATCAGAGTTTGGAGCCTGGAGTCTGCGTTCTGAGCTCCGTGGGGTGAGCCGTTGGCAGGGCAGGCCACCAAGAACAGACTGTGGGACCAGGGTGAAGAGCCACACACAGCGGAGTGGAAAATAGGATCTTATTATTTTCATGGTGTTAGGGCAGAGGAGAGGAAGCTCCTGGGTGGAGGAAGACAACAGATCGGATCCTGGCCAGAACAGTGCCTCGGGAACTGCCAGGTAGCATTTTGGAGAACCTTCCAGGACTTTCTAGAATCTTCTGAAACATTGGCCTTCAGAGGGGCATGTGTATTCACCAAGCGGTTGAGCTGCCGGGGATGGCTTCATTCTGAGTCGTTCACTGTTAGAGATCTTGGAGGATAGGTGAATGCAGGGATGCAGGGCAGGATGCTCCAAGCTGCCCTCTGTGCCCCTCTTTCCATCTCGTCCTCTTTCTGCCCCCCTCCCCATTTTTCTCCTGGAGTGGACATGAGACCTGGACTGACCTCGAGCCACCCTGCCCACTCTGTTACCTGGATGACTCGCTTGTCACTGCAGACCTCATGACGAAGCAGTGACCCTTATTTGGTCCGACCTGATCTGAGCAGGGGAGGTTTGGCAGAGTCACCGCCTCTCATCACGTCAAATGCTGCATTTTTGTCCCCAACCAGCCGAGACGCCTGTAATTGACACCGTGCAGTGCTTAACTCCACAGGACCACAGATGTTTACAGGAAATACGGCTGTGGGTTCGGGAAGTCAGCTGGGTCCCTGCACCTGGCAGGTGCTCTGTGCGGTGCTTTGGGCCCATGGGGTGTGTGGGATTCCCTTGGCCAGCCTGAGTAGGCACGGTGGACTGCCCCGTGTCCCGCAGGCCAGGTTGTCCACCCTCCTAGTGTGCGGTGCAGGAGCCCGACCAGGGCCACTGTGGGGGGACACGTGGCTGCCGCCTCTGCCCGGCTCTCTTCCCAGGTGTGGGCAGCAGGGCCCGTTCACCCACTGCCAGGCCGGCCGCAGGCCTATGGGTCATGGCTTCTGAAGCCACCGTCTCCAAGCACTTGGTCACAAAACTGGTGTGAAGGTGGCAGCGTTGTCCTCGGAGACTCTAGGCACCAGGGCAGCCTGTCCCAGCGCCTCCCTCACGCTCACCAGCACCACACGCAGCTCTGGGCCACGGTGTCACCTGGCATCTGGTTTCTACAGCACCCGGCCTGAGGAGCGGCCCCTTCGCTCCCAAGACCCCAGCCACTGGCCCTCCTGTCTCCGTCCTCCACCCCTAAAGGCGCCCCCTTGAGGGTGAGGCTGGAGCTGCGTGCCAGGCAGGAGGCCCGAAGGCTGCTGGTCTTCAGTGGGCAGTCTGTGCTGTTAGTTCATGCCAGGCTAGACCGTCTCCCCCGTAGCTGCCCCTCCCTTGTTTGGACAGATTTGGTGCTACCTTGGGAGGAAGCTGTCGACCTCCTTGAGGGGTGCCCCTTCATGCCCAAGTCCCTGGGATCAGGGCATCCCATCCACTGCTCAGAGAAGGAGGAGGCCTCTGCTCCCCAGCCTCGTAGATGATGGGGGTCACCCAGTGGAGGCCAGAGGGTGTCAGGCTGGGAGGGCACTGGGAATCAGGAGGCCCTGGAGGCGGCACCATCTTGCTTCCTGAAGATGAGGAGCTAGCCAGCCCAGGATGTACGGGCAGAGGGAGTGTGCCAGGCAGCAGACACAGGCAGCACGGGGCTTGGGGGTGATGACGTGCCCACTGCCCCTCCTCCCCAGCCACAACTGGCCATCTGTGTGGGGGGCCGCATCTGCTTCTGCGGTCAAGTCCAAGGGCATGTGGGGGCCTGCGGAACTGCCCCTGGGTCAGAACCAGGACAAGCGGCCACAGCCGGCTGGTCCCCCAGCGCCTCGAGGCACACGGAAAGGACCTTGACCTAATTGCCCTGGCAAAGCCAGCGGCGGCACCTAGAGGGTTCGAAGCAGCAAAGATTAAACATAAAGCGATTAGACAACTTACTTTTCTTTTTCAAGACATTAGCTGGTCAAAAATGACAAAAATGTCGTTAAGCTGAGACCAGGCACAGGCAGGAACAGGCGGCCTTTTGTTTGACCAGTGGGTCTGGCCACCCGCGCCTGCCTGGGGCACCCAGGAGCCCACCAACCCGCCGGCCAGCAGAGGAATCGCAGGGAATTAGCTAGGGATTAGACGGCCGAGCTGCCGGTGTGGCCAGGAGCCACTGGCCACCCACCAGGTGGGGCTGAGTCCCGGGTGCACGCGGTGGCTGGGAGGAAGGTCGCCTACCCAGGTGCCGGCTCGCTTTCTAACTGGGGAGCTGCGGAAAACCCAGGAAAGTGGCAAGGAGACCCCGAGGTCTCGGTGCCCTCCTGGGAATGAGGCCCTGAGAGTGGGCTGGGGAGGCCCCGTGGCTCCTGGCGGTGGGAAGGGTGGGCCTGTGTTGCTCTTCCGGCCTTGCAGACACTGTCCCGGGCCGACATTTTCTCAAGGAAAGAAAACACATAGCCGGCATTTCTTATCTGAGGACAAACAATGAGATCTCAGCCGTCCCAGGCTGGGGCTCCACAGCATATTCAGGGCGCCAAAGGCCCTGCGCAGGCCCTGCCAAGGCTGGGCTTTGACCCTGCCCAGCTGCACAGTCCTGCGAGCCCAGGGCCTGGGGGAGCTCCCCCTCCAGAGGGCAGGTGACACGCCAGCTGTGGCCTTGAGTAACCTGAGCCCGCCTGACTCAATGCGACCTGCGTGGCAATGACAATTAAAGGGTCTCTTCACCCAGCTTCCGAGCACGGGCATTGTGGACCAGCACGGCCTCCCTGGCTTAGGCGTAATTATAGGGTCGAGTTTCCCCGAGAAACAGGTATTTGCATTGTTTAATCCAAACCTCCACCGAGCTGGACCCCAGCCGCGCCCCCCCCCCCCCCCCCCCCTT
>PVKN010000745.1:0-23141 GCA_004027915.1 Capromys pilorides | reverse complement strand
CAGAGATTGTTTTGCTCACATTGTCCTGGAGCCGAAGACACTGGCAGAGGTGGGGCTGGGGCCTGGGACCGCCCCTGGGATGAGAGGGAGTCTTGGGGGGTTGGTGGGGGCCACTTGCCTCAGGCCTTCCCAGTGGGTCTGGCTCAGGTAGATCCTGACCCATGAATGGATAGGGGGCATAGAACCTGTCTGAGGGCCCCAGCTGCGACAGGTGTATCTTTGGGGCATCCTTCACCATGTGGCTAGCTTCTGTGTACTCATTTGCAGTCCAGGAGGTAGACCTGCAGTGAGAGCGACAGAATCTCCCAGGGTGGCTAAGGTGGGTTGGAGCCTCGGCCTGGCCACACCTGGCCCTCGAGGTCATAGTCACCGGGGTAGTTACTGCAGGGCAGGGCTGAGCTGGTCCTGGCTTGGGGTGCCACAGACCCCCAAGTCCCCACATTCCCCCTATTCCTTTGCCCTTAGCTCTGGCCCCAGGGAGCAGACAGGAGAGGCTCCCAGAGGCTTCCCACGGCTTGCTTCTTTGCTCCTGGGAACTCTGCCTCCCCTCCACCCCCCCGCAGATGACAGCAGCCACCCTCCCTTGTGGCCACAGTCCGATTCATTTGTGCCCACTGGGTAACAGGTGGCCCCAGGCTCCAGGCGCTGACTTGGTCTCTACCCAGCCCTTGGCCTGCAGGCCTCTCACTGGTTGGGGTGCAGTCGGGGAGCTCCGAGCTCCTGCTGCCACCCTGCTGGCTCGGCCAGAGACGAGGTGCACCAGGAAGGCCTGTCATTTTACAGATGCAGAGACTGAGTCCTAGAGAGGCAAGCAGAAGGTCGTGGGCAAGGACAAGGGTGACCTTCACTGTCCCCACAGTCCCCTTCCCAGCCTAGCAGCCCTACAGCAGTGCCCTGTCCCCCTGGCTGGAGCACATGAGACAGGTCACGCAGTGCCCCCGTTGGAGCCAGGAATGTGGCCCCTGGCTCCTTCCCGCAAAGCTGCCCACACGAGGCCATGCTAGGGATGGTGTCTGCCAAAGCCTCCCCGCCTGTGCCTTACCTGGAGCCCAGGGCCTGCCAGCCAGGGAGAAGTTGGGAGCTACCCTCTCCAGGGAAGACTTCCTGGAGGCAGCGGCCAGAGCCTGGGCTGTCTTTGGTCCCTGGCATGGCTGGGCTGGGTGTAACAGGGTCCACAGTGAAAAAAAGACTGACGGAAATGACCTTGATGCCGAATCCCTGTTTTTTGGGGGGGCTGTGGGTGGGGGCTTGGGCCAGCCCTGCCTTTTCCTCAGATGCTGCCCCTCACTGTGATTAAGTCCCTAGGCAGTGGCTGAGGAGCACTGGGGACTTGTGTGGTCTGGGAAGGTGGCCCCGTGGAGCATGCCACCTGGGAGCCCGCTGCCTCCAAATGCTTCTCAGAGAGGACCCTGTCCCGTGCGTTTGGGCAGTCACCCCCTTTCCAGATGACTTTTGCTGTTTCTTGGCGCTGTGGTCTTGCCCCCACCCCATCCTTTGTCATCTGGGGAGGCCCTTGTGGGTGGGAGCCGCCAGGGAAACACCCCAGAGGCACCTTGTGTGAGAGCAAAGGGACGGGCTCCAAGCTCCGCACCTGACATGGAGGTTTTTTTGCACGTCTGAGAGCTGAAAGCAAAACCCAGCAATTAAGCAGGAGGCTGGGACCCAAGCCTTAAAGGGCCAGGCTCAGGACAGTGCTGGCTGGGGCAGGTAGGGCGGGCAGTGCCCAGCTGATGCCCAGTTCTGGCACCAGCATCGTGGTCTCACCCTGGGACACCTGCGCCCATTTCTGCCCTTCCCGTGCAGCACACACCGCGCACGCCCACCGCGCATGCCCAGGAGTTATGCCTGCCCTCCAGGCAGCGTCCTCACGTCCTGCGGTGGGGCCTCACCCTTTCCCGTCCTAGGGCATACTGAGGTGGTAGGCGACGGACCCCTGGGCCCCATCAAGGAAGGCTGGCGCCTGACACGGGGCTGTGGGGAGTAGGAGGACCGCGGCATGTTCCCGAGGGCTGGGGGCCGTCCTGCCCAGGCACCGTGTGCGGGGAACTTTACGCAGTTGCTGGGCTTGGTCGTCGCTGCGGCGAGTGTCTCTCGATTATCTGTTTTTTATTCTGCTCTCAGCTCTGTCGGTGAGGAGGGAGGACCGCGGCACCCGCTGCTCTGCCCCCTCGCTGCTCTGCCCCGCGCGTCCGTCGTGGGCGTTCAACTCTGCCCTTTGGGAGCAGATAACGGGGCTTCTGTTGGTGGAGAGGACTCGCGTTCCGCGCTCCGGCCCAGGAGCCTGGTCGCCAGAAGCCATTTGTCCCTGTGACTGAAGCTCGCGGAGAAATCCGAACACAGCCGCCTTTGCGATTGCCGCTTTGTCTCGTGAGGGGTGGGGGTGCGTCCGGCCGTGTGGTCGGAGCCAGGCACGCAGGCATGGGCAGCCTGTGGCAGAGGGGGGCCCGCGTGAGGAGCAGGAACTGGGGAGGAGCGGGCTGAGGTGTGGGGACCCCAGTTAAAGAAGGAATTCCGTGGCCTTTGCCCCAAGCGGGCAGGAGCTGGGTGGCAGGCAGGGTCCTCCTCCTTTGGATGTCAGTCACTTCGCCTGGAGCATGCGGCTGGACAGGAGCAGCGGAGCACCAGCTGGGGCTCCGGCTGACCCTCCTGGGTCCTGTCTTGGGGACACCCAGGGATCCCCGCTCTCGGCTGTTATGGGTGCCAGGGCAGAGGTTCCTGCCACTGTGATCTAGGCTCGGCCGGGGGCCATTGTGCTCTGTGCCTGGGCTGGGCCTCTTGTCCTGGCCTCCGTGAGCAGAAAAACTCCGAGCTGGGTCCGCGGGTGGCTGGCACAGCCACCTCAGAAGCAGTCCGGAAGCCGCTCTGCCCAAGCGGGAAGGACCGCCGGCTGGCAGGGGCAGACGGGGGACGGCGTAGGCTGCCTGGCCACCTCTGCTTCCTCACCCCAGGCCTCAGAGCTGGCCCCTTGCTCTGCCCCCACCCAGGGACGTGCACCCTGACCTTGAGCCCTCACCACCACTTTTAATCACGTCTGCCGGCCACCCGGGTCAGCCTCAGGTTACTGCCGTCGGCCTGGCCATGAATCTGCCTCTGAAAATGGGCTGCCGGGCTCTGGCTTTGCAGTCAGGACAAGGCGGGCGTCCGCTTCAAAGCAGCACGCCAGGGGCTCGGAGGCTTCAGGAGGTGATTATCCGACACCAGCAGCACCCAAAGAGGTCTCGGTCGGTCTCTCTCTCTCTCTCTCTCTCTCTCTCTCTCTCTCTCTCTGCCGGTGGAGGCAGTCTCCGGATGGCCGCGTTCGCCATATATCTCTGTTTAGGAACCTGGTTTTTATTAAATTTAATTGCTTCCTTTTCTGGCCTTAAATCAAGGGTGGCCTCAAAACAGGGACAGCATCAATTTAATTTAATTACTCTTTACTGCAGCCTCCTGAGCTGAGATGTGGCTACTGGGGTCTCACACAGGGCCCCAAAGTCAGGATGAGCCTTGGTGGGGCCGGGGAAGGTCTAAGTCCTGGGGGGAGGGTGCCGAAGAGCGCCTGGCTTGGAACCCCGACCTCCCTGACCCT
This sequence comes from Capromys pilorides, assembly GCA_004027915.1. Classification (NCBI taxonomy): domain Eukaryota; kingdom Metazoa; phylum Chordata; class Mammalia; order Rodentia; family Capromyidae; genus Capromys; species Capromys pilorides. The sequence goes on along the minus strand of PVKN010000745.1, from coordinate 19,573 downwards.
GCTCCTCTCTGCAAGAACCGGGCGCAGACCACTCACTTATTGACGTGTTTATTTTTCATCTGCCATTAAAGCCATGTTGCGTCTCTAACTCAGGGGCAATTCATTAAGGGCCATGATGTATCTTTTGCAGCAATATTTTACCCTCAGAGTCCAGTGCTGGGGTGAAAAAAAAAAAAAACCCAACAGGCTGCATAGATGCCCAGCAGTGCCTGTGTGTAGCGGGGAGCGCATCTGGTGCCCGGCGCCCCAGATTTGTGAGAAGGGACTGCAGAGCACCATGCTCCAGGACCCCACAGCCCTGCTGGTCCCCACCTTGGTTTCTGGGGCATACGTCTGACAGATCAGTGGGTTGTACCTCGGCCACATGGAGCCGGATGCTGGTGCCACCCAAACACTGGGGCTTCTGCAGATGCTGCTGGGAGGAGGCAGCGGGGCCGAGCTTTCCCCCAGCATTCATTATCCCCGTTCCCCAAAATGCAGCCCCGTGACGGCCGGCCGCAGCCTCTGCCGCAGCCTCCACGGCATGTTTTATTCAACACCTCCGATGGCGAGAGGGTGCAGCGAGGCCAGGCCTGGCTGGCTGTCTCGGCTCCCTGGAACTCCAAGAAAAAACACTGGAAATTATTAAGATGATTTGTTAAATAATAGAAAATGTTTTTCATTTCCCAATTCCCAGCTCTTGCGAAACCCATCCTCCAGCCTCCTGCTTCTCACTCCTTAATATTTAGACTTATGGGCCAATTTGAGGGTATTTTCTCTTTCTGCCGTGATTAATGCTTCTGTGAAACAATGTCATCACAAGTCACCCACCTGCCCCGTCAGCCCGGCATCAATCTCGCTGGGCTGGGCGGTAATTTATGACTGGGGCCGGCAATTTGCAAAGCTAATAGGGAGGAGGGTACGGAGCCGGCTCCGAGGCTGTCTGCGGCCTCCTCCGTCTCCTCCCCATTAGCAGAACAAATGGCACGGGGATCAGACACCATCTCCAAGGCTCGATAAATATTTTATCAGCCATAATGGAAATTGTCAAATTGATCTAATTGTACAATACGTTATCAGTGAGGTATCAAAGGCAGCCTGGCCTTTGCCTGGACCCTCCTCGGCCGCCCCCAAGTGGGGACAGAAGTTGGGAGGGCAGCAGCCATGGATCCTGTGCTCTCTGAGTGACACTCTGGCCACTCAGGTCCGTTAAGGAGATGATAGATTTTGTAGAAATCAATGTCCTTATTCCCTAGCATTTTGATTGGCTTTACTTTTGAGAGCAAGGGGCAGAGAAATAGAAGGATGGAGAAGGGGGACCAACAGAACTTCCTGGGTCCCCTGCTGCCTCTCAGCTTGGGGTGGAGGAAGGGGGGCCCGACACCTCTGTGGCTCTCCTGGGCACCAAGCTAAGGTCCCATGCAAAGGCCCATGCTTCCTGTGGGCCAAAGATGTTACTTTTTTTTTTTGATTCATGTGAGCCAGTGGCCCACAGGCCCAATACGAATGAGCTCACGTATTGTGCACATTTCCTTAAAATTTGGGGTCCCCATGTGGGTCCTCCCACACGGGATGTGTGCAGTGTCCCCTGTCCACATGACCCTCTAACCTGTAGGAGCCAGAGTGCCAGTGAAACCGCAGGCTGCCTCCACCTCCCTGTTTCTTCCGGGGGGCACCGACGGGGTCTGCTCCTCCAGGAAGGGGGGCTTGGGCGGTGGCGGTCAAGCATCTTTCACAGCCAGGCAAGACCTTTTGATTTCTAGAACAAACAGCGATGTATCGCAGGCCTGGAGCGGATTTGTGGACTCGAGTGAAAACATCTGGACACGCTGACAACGCACAGGTCGGCCGGCCAAATGCGGGGAGCCATCCAGGAGCCGGGGCGCCAGGCCGGCCTTCCTGGCTCTGGCCAGAGGGAGCCCAGCAGCGTGGCCACTTGCCCAGCTTGGGGCTCTGTCAAAGCCTTTACTGTACTCACAGAATTGCCGTCCGGGCCGAGGCCAGGTTCAGGCCTCCCACCCCTCTGGGAGCAGCTGTCCACCTGGACATGTCCCTCGCCTACCTGGTGGCTGGAAGTTCACCCCATCACCTGCTGGCTGAGCTGCAGCGAGGGCTGGAGCAGCAGAAATCGCTCTGCCTGGCAGCACCGGGGCTGCTCTGCACTGCAGGGCCCTGAGAGACCCTGTGCGCCGTCCCCCGAGGCGGGAGGCGGGAGGCAGGAGGCGGGAGGAGGGAGGCGGGAGGCAGCAGCGTGCAGGTCCCTGGTAGGAAACCCCGAACAGGCTCCTGGATGTCGGCTGTTTCTCATTAGATCACCGGGCCGGGAGCATGCACATGCACACAGAAGCCTGCATGCTGTCTTTTCGGTGGCTGTCATTTTAAATAGAAATAAAAAGGGAGAGTGTGCAGCATGAGGGGGGCCGTTCAGGGCAGCCAGTGGGGCACAGTGTCCAGGCTCTAGTCCTCATGGCCCTATAGCTGGCGTCCCCGGATGTGGCCATGGATACTGGCATCAGGTTTGGGGTGGAGGGAGTCCAGGGCCCCGTCTGGGGCCTCGCCGCACTGTCCACCTCAGTGGACAGTGCAGATTCCATCTCTCTACTGCTCTCTTCTCTTCAGTAATATTGAGACTTTTTAAAATTCTTTGTTCAGATCCTGAGGTCCTGGGAAGGGGCTGAGTCCCCCGTGTGTCTGTGGCTGCACACGTGGTCAGAGGACGGGGAGGAAGGGGGCCGTGGCACTGCATGCCATGGGTTTCTCTCCTGTATCTGTGCAGGACCACTGCGTGGTCCTCGCGCGCTTGGTGAGAGGGGGAGAGGGTCAGAGGCCTCACTGTGCTGAAGGTGGCAGTGGCCGCGTGACTCCCCCTCTGTCCATCTGGTGCGCTCTGCCCCATTCTGTTTCTTCCATTTGTTCTCCATGGTCCTTTGTCCCCCTATGACTCTGATAAACTCAGGGACCCTGACTAAGGTGGTGGGGGCACCCAGAAGTATGGCCTTGCACCCCACTTTTGCAGATGCTTAATAGCCTCCAGTGCTGACAGAAGAGGCAGGCTCCTGGGGACACCAGCTGCCCTACCTGGAACCCAGCCTCACAGGGACCCGGGTGTGGGGGGAGGCAGCCCGAATGTGGGGTGGGCTAGCCACATGGGGTGCATGGACAGACAGCCTGGGCTTGGACATGCTTCTATCTGCCCTGCTCTGGGAACCTCTGAGCAGGCCTCTCCTTGCCCAGGTTTTTGCACCCTAGAGAGGGTTGTCGTGGGTCCTGTACCTTCATGTGATGCAGTCAGTGCTGTCTGCGTGGGCCTAACACTGGGCAGTATAGTGTGTACACTGGTACACTGGGGGCAGATAAGGCAGGGCTGGGTGGCCGAGTGAGGGGGAAGGAGGTGGCCTCCTGCACGGGGCTCCCTGCATCTGCCCATCCCAGAGCCCCGTACTCTGTAAGGCACCTCCCTGGCTGCCTCGTCTCAGGTGAGGAAACGGAGGTAAGAGGTGCTGGAGCTGCGGTCTGCGCCTGACCCAGCCGCCCCCAGCAAGGGCGCTTCCTCTCCTCAACTTAAACGTGGCCTCTAGAGCTTGCTAGGGCCTCGGGTGTCTGCATCAGCCAGCATGGGCCCTGTGCTGTGACCCAGGGCAGGCAGGGCCAGTGGACGGGTAGCCAGGATCCTGGCCCTAGAGGTGCCAGGCTGCGGGCTCGCTGCTCTGCACGCTTCTCAGGGGCTCTGCCCAGGGCGTGGGCAAGAAAGTGCTGGGCGACAGCGCCCCAGACAACACCCCTTACCCTGGTTTGAATTTATGGCATGGAGTCACAGAGAAAATTACACTGTCCTGCAGGCCAGAGGGAGCCACAGTGTGGCAAACCATTGGCTGTAATGACAGCTGCCCCTCCAGGCTGGCTGCTGCTCTGGGCTCTGCCTAGCCACCAGGGGCTCGGTGGTGACAGTGGCCAATAGCACACCAGCCGGCAGCTCCTGCTTGCCCTGGGTGGGGCGGCCTTGCTGTGTACCGTAGATGCCACCATGGCCCTGAGGGCATGACAGGGCCTTGAGTAGCAGCCTGACCTGGCATCTGCAGAAAAGTCCCCAGGCAGAACAATGAGTCCCTGAGGGAAGCAGAACCTCTGGCCTGCTCAGCTTTGTCCAGGACGCCATCAGGAGGGTCCCTCTGTGCCCCCTCTCCAAACTCTCCAACTCCACCAGGTGGAAAGTGAGATCTTATCAGTGGGACCCTGTGGCAGGTGTGTCACTGGGTCTCCAGGCCAATGGCAGGTTTGGCAGACTAGCCTCCTGGGTACGACCCTTGGCTTCACAGACAGTGAGGTCATGGCTGCCCACCCAGGGTCCTGATAACCTCATTAGGAAAGTGCAGTTTATCTGGCTGGGTTCCATGTAATAATCTAATTGGTCCAAGCGAGCCCCGGCTCCCTATCTTCCAGCACGTGGGCAGCTCCGTCCCCAGGGTGTCAGGCCACTGTCCTCACCATTCCCAGCTTCCCCATCACGCAAATCACCCAGGGGTGAGCGCCACCGGGAGAGCAGGACAGGGGCCTCCCGGGCCCGTGAGGAAGATTCTGGTCTCTGTGCTGTGTGTTCCGGAAGTTGGGGCTGGTTGAGAAATATGCACACAAATGCACATCCCGCTCTCGGTGTGTTAGGGCCTAGGCTACAGAGCCGCATGCTGCCCACTGCAGAGTCCTGCCCCTGTGCACCCTAACCCACACTCCCTACCCCTGTGTGGTAGCAACTGGGGTTCGCTCACAGATGAGTAATCGTTGGCTTCACGCGGACTTGGGGGGCCGCCCACCAAATACCCCACTGCACAAAGGGCGACTGTCAGGAGGATACCTGCACACAACCCCAAGCACCCGCAGGAGTCGGCTCCTCACGAACGTGGCCTGGGCAGTGGCTGCGTGGGCGGCCGAGAAAGGCGTCCCTGCGCATGCGCATCGTGAGCCGCCGTCCACGCTGCTGGGTGCCGAGCCCTTCGGACTGTGCAGCACTGTAGGGCCTCACCCGAGCCACGCTCTGAGGCCTTGCCGTCTCTCTGTGGTCACTTCTGCTGTCTTCTTTTTGGGGCACAGGATCCCTATGCCTGGAAAGGTCCTCAGTGCCCTGAGGCACAGGGTCCGACGAGACCCCGAACCTTGACCGCGGCGTATGGGCTCTGTTCCCAAGTCCGGCTCAAGGTTTCGAGTGCTGGGGTCTCCTCATTGCTTTATGGGCCCAGAGCAAGCCTTGTCCCCCGCCCCTCTTAGCTCCAATCTATCGACCTGGGCACAGGCCAGATGCGGTCCTGTACAGGCACTCCCCAGGCGATGGGGAGGTCGAGGGCTGCTGGAGGGACCTCTCCTGTCCTGAAGTGCAGCCGCATCAGAGTGGCAGGTGCGCAGTGGAGGACAGGGCCCCAGACCCGCCCGGGGGATGGCTGTTGGTCCCCAGTTCATGATGTTTGCCATGTCCAGCCCTGCAGATAGACCGTATGGGCCAGGTTTGGTGTCTGCAGGAAGTGGGAGAGACAGAGGGGCCAAGGTGAAGGGCAGAGGGAGTTTACTCGTGTGTGTGTGTGGGGGGGGGGATGGGGAGGGGCTGCTGCTAGCCAGGCAGGACGGGTGTGTGCACGCTTGTGTGCGTGTTTGTACAGGTGTGTGCATGCACGTGCGTGTGCAGAGAGAGGTGGCGCTGGGCCTGGTCCCCTCAAGCTCCCCTTTGACACTCTTAGCTGGGGTACCTGGCCACAGAGTGTCATGGGCAGCACCCTCAGCACCCTTTGGCTTTGGTGTCCTGCCCTGCAACAGGGGTTATTGGAGAGGCAGACAGATGCGGAAGGGGCAGCCGTGTGCGACACGGCATCTGTACAGCCCGTGTCGGGAGCTGGCTCCTCCCCAGGGGCCATGTAGATGGTGCGTGGTAGAGGTGGCCCCGGGTTTGTGGGTCCGCGCTGCGCCCAGGCCCCCCGGGGGATGGAGGGGAGCTGCAGCACCCTCTGCAAGGCGGTTGGCTTTGTCTCAGTGGCCTCTCTGAGCCCAGCAGGCTGGCTGGTGTGTTCAGGGGCCACACCCCAGCCCTGCCCACCTGGTGGGGGCACGTGGGTCCCTAGGCCCCGTCAGCGCACCCCCAACCTGGGCGCCCAGGTGGGGCAGTCTGCTTCGTGCAGTGGCTGACTGCCCTCTCCAGGCCTCAGGTCCTCAGGCCTCTGATCTTGGTGCCGTGTGGGTTTACAGTCCTGTGAAGCGCTGGGCACACCTCTGGCTCTGTCCTGCGCAAGGACTGAGGCAGGGAGAGGCCCTCCTCCTGCTTGGACTCCAGGAGCCGTCCCTCTTCCCCAGTTCCAACACCGTGGAGCTGGCTGGCCCTCAGGTCTCTGACTCAGTGAAGCTACTGCCATGACAGCAGAGCAACTCCCAGAGGCAGCATCAGGGCCTCCAGGTTCCAGGGACAGCCCAGGTGGCTTTGGAAGGCGGGAAGGGTGGAGGGTCCTCCTTTCCACAAGCAGAGGTTTCTGTGAGGTCAGAAACTGGCGATGACTTTGAATGACCTTGCAGGCTTGGGTGGGAAGGGTTGGCAAAGGGCCCAGGGGCCCCAGTATCTAAACACATACACTCAGCCCTGCTGGGTTGCAAGGAAGTTTTCTGCTTTGAGCTGGCTGGGGCTTCTCCAGAGTCCTTCCCGCAAGCTTCCCAGGGGTTTCCTGGGGCCTTCCCAGGGGCTGGTGTCCCAACATCAGAGCACTGAGTACCTTCCACTTTATGTTCACTTGTAAGAATCAAAGTGGAGCCCTTGACCCTGCCCACTAGGAGCACTCTGGGCCTGACCGGTTGTCATGGGACACCTGGGAGGGAACAGGGCAGGAGCAGTGCTGTCCTCACCTCTGGATTTGGGGGCCACAGAGATGGGAAGCTGCTTGGTGGGGCTGGGTCTCCAGGGCCTTGGTGACCCCAGGGCTGAGCTGACGAGCCATTACCCTGGCTCGAGGAGGAGCTGGCACACAGCAGGGTCCAGGGTCAGGGCCAAGGCCACTGTGCCCTGGGTGCGCAGAGGGGCCTGGGCTGGGTGCTGCTGCTCGTGGAGGTATGGACCCCTCACTTCTGCTGCTTCCCTGAAAAACCAGGGTCCACGGGGCCCACAAAGATCTCCCCAAGCTCACACTTTCTCTGACACCTGTTTCAAGTCCTGGCATTAGTAGATGTCTGTGATCAGTGTGGAGTCCTCTTTCCCAAAACTGAGTCTCAGTATTGTGGGAAGAATATTGAACGGGGGGTCAGCCAGGAAGGACTGGGCCCAAACCCTAGCTTTTGGGGTCCTCTATGTGCTCCAGTGTCTGGGGCTTCTCTTGGCAAGGACAGCAGCAAGTCAGAGGAAGCCGAGTGCAGGGGACTGTTGTGCAGGTGATGAAGGAGGGGACTGTCACCTGTGGTCCTGGGGCCAGGCACAGCGGGAGCAGCAAGAACTCATAGCGCCTTCTCTCAGAAGGCAGATGGAGCCAGCGCGATGGCTGCTAGAGGCCTCTGCGGCTCTTCACACAGGTTGGGGATGGATTCAGAGCCTGGCAGACAGCGTAGAGCCCATGAGTAGATGACCGTGATGGGTGCTGTGGGGCCGTGGCTGGCACAGGAGTGACCTCGTTCACAGCACGAGGTGGGGTGGGGGGAGTCGCGTGCTCTGGTGCCTCCACATGGTGCGCTGGGTCTGCCTGGACCCGTGTGGGAGCCTGGACTCAGGGCTGCAAGCGAGGGGCATCCTTCTTGGCCAAGAGCCTTGCTGGATAAGATCGTACTACTGGGAGGGGAACTGACGAACACGCTTGTTCGTGGTCAAAAGTGAGGGAGGCTGGGCTAACTTAGGACGTGACTGCCTGCTCTTGGAAAGTAGCTCTGTCTCCAGAGGGCCTGGGAATGACACCTGCCAGAGAAGCCAGGAGCCCTGGAGCTTTCTAGGCTCAGCCACCCAATGGACTAAGAGGCCAGCGTTGTGATCCAGGTGTTCTAAGCTGGGAAGAAAGGAGGTGCCACACTGTCAGCAGCCGGGTTTGCCGTCTTCCCTGCTTCTGGAAGAATCCGGTTAGGCGAGCTTGCTGAGCAGCAGCATCCAGGGGCTTTGGAAGAGGGCTGATGCTTCTAGGACTGTGTGTCTACCTGGAAACCACAGCTGGCAGTCTGTCCAAAGAGTGAGGCTTTAACTCTAGCCAGAAGGCATGCACACGTATGCATGCATGTACATGCACACACACATGCGTGCACACCAGCCACCACCCCCCTTACCTTCCCTGCTCTCCCTGGGATTCTACAGGGGAAGGAAAACAGCTGAGGAGCTTCCTACTTCCATTGCACCGTGTCAGCTCCAGCGGTCAGGACCTTGGCAGGGGCAGGAGGGTGACGCTGTCAAGCAGCACAGTCCACCCTGGGCGGCCACGGCACCCCATCCACCAGCTTGTCTGAGCAGCTGAGAGTGCACTGGGCCAGGCCCCTTTTGCCAGGGGCCACCGGCTTTTCGCCTGGCTCCTACGGGTCTTGAGAAGATGTGGCCCAGCTGTGGGCAGTGAGTCATCCACGCAGGCCCGGGCGCTGGGCCCGCTCTGCCCTCATCCTTGTATCCAAGAGCTGGGTCTGGCCTCGCCCTCTATCTCTGGAGCCCTGGCCACTTGGCTGCCAACAGCTTTTTACACCTTAGAAAAGGGAGCCTGCCTTGGGGTCAAGATAGCCCTTCTTAGAGAGAAAGAGGACTAGGGGATACGTCATGGTCACAGACACCGTCCAGGAGACCCCAGCTGCATGGGTGCGGTGCTGAGTCCCCTTTGCTAGTGGAGGAGGGAAAGGCAAGTGATGCTGGAGGAGTCCTGAAATAGAATTGGGGGGGCCGTGGTATATTGGGGTCAATTTGAAAACACAGAAAATAAGATCATTGATCTAGAAGACAGCACTTATCCAGGCATCCAGGCATCCACGTATCCACGTATCCATCCATCCATCTCCTAATCCAAGCATCTGTCCATCCAATCAGCTATCCATCCACTCACACACCCACTCATGCATCCATCCACCCATCTGTATACCTGTCCACCAATCCTTACATCCATCTATCCAAGCATCTGTGCATCCACGCACTCCTGCATCCATGCACCCCTCTGTCTCTCTATGCATCCATCCATCCATCCATGTACCCCTCCACCCACCCACCCACCCACCCATCCATCCATCCATCCATGTGCCCCTCCACCCACCCCTCCACGCACCCTCCATGTCTCCCTGAATCCACCCTCAAGCTCTAGAGCACCCCGCCTGCCAGGCACTCCCTACCCTCTGGCTTGCTGATGCTCTCTATGCAGGCCTTGTGCATTTCATCTTCTCCCAATAATGAAATAGCCCCTGAAGAATTGTGGCTCTTTTTCCCAGAGTGCACCTGCCACTGTGCTGCCCCTTATGCCACTGAATACAACTCTCAGGAAGCTCCACTTCAGAGGAGGAGCAGTGTCCATCCAGCACAGCGCTATGCTGCTGCCCACCTGCCTCCCGACACCTGGTGGGGCCAGGGCCCTGTAGTCTGCAGTGAAGACTCAGCCCAGGCTGTGGCGCCCGCATCCTGAAGCCACGCATTTCCCATCATCTTCCAAGACGAGCTCGCGCCCCTCCCTCCCCCAACCCAGAGCTGGAAGACAGGCTCTGAGGACAGCGCCCAGGACAGCCACTACAGAGGCCACTGCTAAAAGGCCGCTCTCCCTGGAGGTGTCCACAGAGCTGCGCAGCAGCCCGAGCCAGCTTCCTCTGGGTTGGCAGCGCCCAACCTGTCTCTCCGCTTCTGGAGACCTGCAGCTTCCTGAGTCTATGCACTTCCATGGACAGTGAATGCTGAATGCAGGAGAGCCTGTGGGTGGGCTGAGGTGGAGGACCCCGGAAGGCCCCCACAGACTCCGGAGTCCTGAGCTGGGCCTGTGTGTACACACGCAGGCGTGTGAGGGATTTGCTCCGCGCAGTGCCTGCACTGGGAATGAAGCCCATAGTCCCCTGAAAGGCAGTATGGCCATCACGCAGCCAGTAGGCAGTTGTCTGTCTAGGGCCTTTTAGCAGTGGCCTCTGTAGTGGCTGTCCTGGGCGCTGTCCTCAGAGCCTGTCTTCCAGCTCTGGGTTGGGGGAGGGAGGGGCGCGAGCTCGTCTTGGAAGATGATAGGAAAGGCTTGGCTTCAGGATGCTGGTACCACAGCCTGTCCTTGATAGCCTTTCACACAGGTGGCCACTGGGCCGGGCCAGGTTGGAAGAACCCATCGTCCACCACAGGGAAAATGGGACCAGGGACATGGCCATGCAAGCGTCTTCTTAGAGGCCACTTCTCAAGCTGGCACCAGTTTCCCTCGCCACCATTTGGTCCCAGAGAGCCCCGCTTCACCCTTCTGGAAAAGGCAGTCCTGTTTGGATCAAAAAATAATCAGCTGGGCTTTAAGTGGGGGTTTCAAGCACACATTTAATTTACACTGATTAACAGTCGTACGCTCGGTAAACACCAGCTGAACGCTACACTCAGACCCTGGAGGAGCCGGAGCGCAGAGGCACGGAGAACGCGGTAGATACGCCGTTCCTGTAACTGGCAATTATATCAATAACATGCAGCACTTGTCTTCCAAAATTCAAATTCATACGTGCGTGTCTACACTGCCGTCGTCCTCGGCAACTTTGGACTCGGCGTGCTACCAGGGAGTCTTCCTTTCTGAGCTCTGCTTTAAAGAAAACCGCAACTTCCGAAGCAGTTAGGCGGATGCGCAGCAGTCAGCCTCGGGGTTGCTCTCCGGCGCCGTCCAGCGCCGCTGTCCTGAGTTCTTTGTCTGAGCTCCTGCTTTGAGAGCCGCAGGTCTGCCTGGGCCTGGCCACCGTGTGCCACTGTGTGCCACTGTGTGCCACTGGGCTGTCACGGGAACCTCCCAGACTGGGCCCGCGATGCTTCATTAGGATCTGCCTGAGTCCTACATGGACCCCAAGGCTGGCAGAGTCTCTCAGAGATGGACACTTCGGGGCAGCAGGTCTGCTGCATGTTGGCCTTTTACGTGCCATGGAAGGCTTGGAACTTTGGGGGAAAGATGCTAGGGAGGGTGTCAACGGGAGGCGGGGCGCAGCACAGAGCCCTGGGGCAGCCCCCACTCCAGCCTCCGAGGCTCTCTGCCCCCTTCTCTCTCATACCCCCGGCACCCCATTACAGTTTCCTGAGGACTTCAGTTGCACTGCTGCTGCCCTGGAAGGGGAGCAAGGCCTGGGTGAGGCTCGATACAGACCCCAGGCCTCGAAGCCCCCTTCAGGCTCCCAGGGGGACTGGTGTGGGAGGCAGGGCTAGCAGGGAGGAGGCAGTACTTTAGAAAACGACTGTGGAATCGCTCTGCTGCACACATGGGGGCAAAGAGAAAGAAACTCGAACTCAAACAAAGCAGCAGGAAGAAGTCCCCGGTGGAGGCGAGTGAATGGCGGCTTCTCCAGAGCCTACTCCCTCGCCCCTGTGGGAGCGGACTCTGAGCCTTCCCGTGCTGCAGAGCTCCAGGGGCTTTGTGTTAAACTCTACTCTTGGCAGGAGCTCCGGGGCTGGCCTGCCTGCAGGTCAGGAACCCACACTGGCCTGGTTCTGCTCCTGGGGAAGGTCCCTGGTCCCCTGTCCCCGGCAGAGCCTCCCATCCAGGTCTCCTGTGCTGGTGGCTACAACTCTGTGGCAGGCCCAGGCAGGTGTTGGGACTCGGTCCTCCGCTCCTTTGGAAGGGCTTTGAAAGGAAAGGAAATGGGAAGGAGGTCCCCGTTGCAGGGTCTGGCTGTGGCCACCGCCCAGCCCTCTGAGCACTGACCAGTACCAGCACTGTGTACCCAGGCTTCAGGTTTCTCTCCCTCCGATTGTGGTCTGCTCTTGTGTAGGCCACTTGCTCCACAGCAGACAGCGGACAGCCGTGGCAGAACTCCCTGTGGGAGGAGAGGAGTGCAGCTCGCCATTCCAGCCAGCACCCTCCTCTGCCCCTCCTTTCCCTTGTCCCATGTGGGCAGCCCTTCCTGTGTCCCTCCTGGGGAGGGCAAGGGAGGGCAGCCCCCACCCTGCCCCACCTGCACCCCTGCTCCAGCCCCTGGGAAATGAGACCACTTGGAACTCTGGGGCCTCTACTTGGCCAAACAGGCTTGTGTTGGGAGGAGCCAGTGTTTTGTCTTTCATTTCAATCAAACCTAGGTGGCTGAAGGGCTCGAGGATCTCCGAAAGGCCAACCCAACCTCCTCCGCGCCGCTTGGGATGGAGTCGATTTTGTTTTCTCTGCCCCTGACCCTGCCGGGCAGCGGCCGTCCTGATGGTATCCTTGCCACTCTCTCCAGGGCTCCTGGGCATAATGGACTTCTTTAAATTAATAATGCGTAGAAGGAGATTTACAACGCATCGCTCAAGTATTGTCTCTGCCTTTTATTCATGCGTTTGTCACCGCGGCCTCTAATGGAGGTGTGCGGGGAAGGGATAAATAATGAAGAGAGGGAACAGCGCCGTCATAATCCAGGACCATTTGCAAATTCATCACCGATATTCCCGGAGAAAGGAGGACGGAGGAGATGACAAATACCCCACAGCACCCATATATCTCCTTGATTTCCTCCCCCATTTATTCAGATAACCTACTTTGAGCCGTGATAGAATGAGGGTCCCGGCTGCCCCGAGCAACAGATGCGGCCGGCGGTGGGCTCCCCGGGTGCGGGAACCTCCCGGCGCCTTCGGCTGTGGCTTCTTGAATTTTGGCTGTGATTGGTGTGATTTTAGGCGAACTTTGGGGAGGACGGTCCTGGAACAGGCTGGATCAAAGCTGCTTTCTGAGCAAGTACCCTCTCTGTAGAAGTGACCATTCCTTCTACTGTCGTGGCTGGATTTGTGGGAGTCAGTGCCCACCATTCAAAAGATGTGGTGACCGGGAGCCACATCAGGACAAAATATTTTTTTGGTTTGGGAGGATTTTGTTGGCTGGTGTCCCCCTCCTCCCCAGGGGTTATTCTCTCTCTCTCTCTCTCTCTCTCTCTCTCTCTCTCAACAGAAGTATACTTTGAGGATTTCTTTCTTCCAACTCAGAGCAGAGGGAAGCCCCTCCACTTGGTTCCCCCCGCCCCAAGCTGGGGTTGTGCCTCCAAGCCAGATCGCGGGGAAGCCATGCCGGTGTTGGGGCCTGCCTTAGCGCTAGGAAGGACACATAGAGGGCGGCTTCTTCCCCAGGTTCTGTGTCAGCTATGTGGCCTGTGGGACTTGGGGTGGGTGTCAGCCGTGGGGGCTGCCCCTGGTGCCTTGGCGGTGACCCGTGGCTCCCCAGGGTGTGAGGACTAGATCGGAGACTTAGAAGGCCCACGCACAATTTTGCACTTGGCTCCACGATGTAGCGTAGACCAGGAAATGTTCCAGAGCTGGGTGTGGCTGCCCTGACCCCCGCAGAGGGACTTCGGCACCTGTCGGTTGAGTGGCTCTGGCTCTTTCTTGGAGCAGGACGTGGAGATGTCTATATATTTTTTGTAGCAGGAATCGAACTCAGGACCAGGCAGGCGCTTGTGCCTCTGAGCCATCTACCGGCCTCGGTAGTAGAGTTGGAGGGTTGCTGCCCAGACTTAAAAATCCAGGCGCCTGCTCCCGAGCTCTGCGGACAGGCGCACCCCACCCGGAAGCTGCGTTTTCCGCGTCTTTGTGCGTCCTCGGTTTCACTGATGGCTCTTAGGGTGCTTCCTTCAGCAGCCCGGCTCCCTGCGCCTCACCCTTCCCTGATCCCGTTGGGGAGGAAAGACTAACCCGGGGCGCTGGTTTCCCTCGGAAGCAGATTCAGGCTGGAGGTGGCTGTTTTGTGAGCGAGCCCTGGGCAGCGAGGGAGTCCAGAGCAGTGAGCACAGGGACTACGGGGCGCGGGGTGCGGGGTGCGGGGGTGCGGGGAGCTCCTGGGGGGGTCCTCCAGGTCGCGCCTGCTGGACTGCGCAGGCGCTGCGGCAGTCACGTGCTCGGCTGTGGGGGCGGGGAAAGGGTCCCTTCCGGAGGAGACCACGCCCAGGGCTCCTGGCCCCTCCCTGTCTTGCCTTTTCATTGATATAATTGTCAACTTATGAGTTATAAAAATGGACGTTCGACCAGGCGCTTATACCGAAGGTGAAGGCCCGGCGCCCCGTGTTGGAAGGGATGCGCTTGGCATCCGTGTCCGATCTCACACACGAGGATGATGCCCTTGTGGATGAGGCGGGCAGGAGCCCCAGTTCTCCCCACCCGAGGCCTCTGAGCCCGCGCTGGCATTGTGATCGATTCGGGATCCGCTCCCCATGAAGACAACCGCACAGCCGAGCGCGGTCTCGGCTTAAAGGAGATTATTTTTTCTAGGAAGGAATCTCACCTAGTAAGACTTTTAGAGCTCCTTTTCAGCCCAACACTGCGCTATGATTATTTAAATTAGAAACATTTTAAAAAATGCAAAGAATGGTTTCTTCCCATCGCTGCTTGAGTTACTGATAGTTCTGTACTAGTGAAGTCGTTCGGACTTTATTCGTTCGCTTGTTCTGCTTTACTGGGGGCTGAGCGCAGAGCCTGCCGTTGAGCGGCATCCACCTGACCCTGGGAGGCTGAAGGTGCCGCCCTCCTGCCTCGGCCTCCTGGAGTGCCGGGATGACAGACTTGGGCTGCCAACCTGGTCTGAATTCTGTAGGTGATGTTGTCTGTGTGCACGGACTAGGTGGCCACTCTCTCAGACGTCACCTGATTTTCATGCCTCCTCCCAGCTTTTGTGATGAGAAAAGGGACCACTGAGTACTTGAACAGTTTTGTTTGAAAGGCATAGTAAGTTGGTCCCGCCACAGCCCCAGGACGGCTGCCTTGGGTCACCAACGGAGAGGAAAACAGGGACAGAGGCGGCCCAGGAAGGCACGGAGAATCTGAGCTGCTGCAGCTTCCTCTCCCTGGGCTTGCGGGGAGGGTCCACTCACCCCCCCACATGGCCCGCCTGTTTGGGTCTTGTGGGCAGGGAGACTGGTGCCACTATCCAGAGCTTCCCGTCCAGAGGAGCCTCCTCAGCTTGTCACGGCAGCGTCCTCCCGGCCTGTCATCTCTGTGTCCCGATCCCCTCCTGTGATGAAGACGCTGGTCACTGCGGGCGAGGCCCAGCCCCTAGCACAGTCCACCTCAGTGGCCTCATTCAAGGCTCCATTTCCTATCCAGACCCAGAGGCCTTGACCTGGCCACTGTCCCTGGGCGGCTTGGCTAAGGGGCAAGCCCGCTTCCTAGCCCAGTCCCGGGGCCAGCTGGAGGATGAGTGGCCGGACACAGGGGAGAATCTGCACTGTGGAGGAGCTCTGAGTATCGTCCACCCCACGTACTGCCTGGGATGTCCTGGTGCTGACCGGTGAGCTGCTGTTCTTCCCAAATTCAGATTTCCAGGCTCCAAAGCCAAAGCCCTCACCTGCGGTCTGGAGCACTGGGCTGGCATGGCAGGGCCCCAGAGCAGACCTTGGCCGCCCGCTCTGTGGCATTGGTCATGCAGGGGGACAGGACAGGATGAAGAAGGCCTGTGCGGCCAGCTGCTGCCAGAGCCTTTGCCCAGCCAGCGCAGCCCCAGGGGCCCCATGCCACCGTCCTTGGTCCCCAGGCGCAGGGTGCCTGACGACATTGGCCTGAGGTGCTGGGTGCCTGACCCCATCCTCCCCACCTCGCCGCTGAGCTCACCCTGCACTCACGGGTACAGATTCTGCACCACAGCTGCCTAGCATCCCGGGAGACAATCATGAAGGGACAGTCACCTCAGGGCCTCCTGGGCCCAGGACAGAGACGACAGGGGAGCACCTGGTGCCATAGGACAACCAGGGCCAGCTTCCTGGGCACCCCGTGGGGAGGATGGGTCCTCTTGCCTCCTCCCCAGTGGCACACCTTGCTACAGGGAAGCTGCGGCCCCAGATGGCTTTGCTCCCGGAGGCCCAGGTGGACACTCGGCTGCCAATGCCCGGTGCTACTGCTGGACCTCAGAGAGGCTGGGCACCTGTCCGAGGCCCTACAGCCAGTGCCTGTTCTGGGCCCAGGGCACCATTGATGGTCTGGAGGCTGTGGCCTCGCTGTGCTGTCCAGCTGCTCTGAGACCTGAAACCTTCAGAAAATGCAGCACAGGTGCAGAAAACACACAGAGGCAGCAGCACCGACTGTGGCAGCCCGCACCCCTCGCTTCCATCGCCGGCGAGCCTGGCAGTGCGACCGCGGTGCCCTATGTGCCATGCAGCCCCAGTGCCCGAGCACGGGGCCGTCCTGCGGCTCGGAGACCGCGCGGCGTGCTCGGCTCCTAGCAAAGACACACAAAACGGGCCCAAAAGAGCTCAGGGAAAAGTTTGCCTGCAGCTTGGCCCCGGCGCAGGCGAGGGTTCTTTGTTTGCTGGTCACAGCCACGCGGACTACAGATCGAGGTGGTTTCCCACATCTTGTCAAAGGACGGCATTTCCTCTTTCCTTTCTCCTCGGGTTGATTAGCAGGTCGGGCAGTGGCGTGAGGAGATGTTGGGGGTAGGAAAATGGGGGTCATTTTGGAAAACCTCTTTGTGGATGGGTCGGGAATGGGGAGAAAATGAATAGTTATAAGCCCATTTCCATAGAAACTGTCTCATTATCATGCTGGCCGCCCGCTGGACGAGGCAGGGCTTCCTGCCAGCTAACGGGCTGCACAATTAAGTGTCCCCTGCCCGCCTGCCTGGCTGCAGGAAAGACCGGTCAGCAAAGATGGCCCCGGCCCCGGCGCCTGCACAGGAGCGGCTCTCGCTCCTCGGAACGCAGGCCTCCTCGTAGGGCTCCCCCAGCAGCACCACAGCGCCCGAGCGGGCTGCGGTCAGCCGGGGCAGGGGTCGCGGCATCGCTGCTCTTGTTAACAGACTCCGCCTGGCCGCCTTCGCACAGATTTTTGCTACATTCCCTGTGAGCCCCTGAAGACGCTTAACAAAAGAAATGGGAACAATTAGGCTTAAAATCGCTTCCTTGGCAGTGCCCTTTGTGTTCGCGGTGACGTGGCAGGGCCCCTCTCAGGAGACACTTTGTCACACGCTGCTGGGGCACGCGGGGTCTCCGCCAGCCACTCCAGTTCTGTGCCCACCCCCAGCCCTGAGACCCCAGCCCACGCGGGGGACCCGTGTCCTTTCTTCTGCAAAGTCACTTTGCGCTTAGATCCGTCATCGCCAGCGTGTGGCCAGGGCTGGGAGAGACTCTGACCAGAGCGGGGGAGAAGGGTGACATCCAAAGAAGTGGGAGACAGCTGTCACATTGCGGGGAGCCCTGTCCCTGAAAACCAGCTGGTTGTTTTCATTGTAAATGTGGTGAAGTGTGTACCGCATAGCACTGGGTGTTTAGCCTCCAGTCGGCGTGCCGTTCTGTGGCAGAGCACGGTCCCCAAACCCCATCCCCATCCCTTCCTGGCCCCCACAGACCTCTGGGCCATGGACAGCAGCCCCCAGGCCCGCCTGGCAGCTTCTCCCGGCCTCGGAAGCCCTTGCGACCCACCAGCAGCCAGAGCCCAGCCCTACGCCAGTTCCCTCTCAGCCCTGCCTCCTGCTCAAGGTCACAGGCCTGGGATCACTGTCACCGTGTATGCATCAGATCCCTTTTCCCATGGCTTTGTGGGAGGCTTGGTTCTGAAAGTGCCCCTGCTCCCAGCAAGTGCGTTGTATGGGGTGACCGTGGCCAGCTGTGGAATAGAAGGCCACGCACTGATCAACGTGGGGGAGGTTCCAGCTTTTCTTTCTTTTTGGTGCTTTTGAGGCAGGGTCTTACTAATGCAGCTGAGGCTGGCTTTGAGCTCACTCCGTAGCCCAGGCTGGCCTGGAACTCCTAGCGAGCCTCCTACTTCCTACTCTGGCCTCCTGAGTGCTGGGATTGCAGGTGTGCGCCACCACGCTTGGCCAGGTCCCAGCTTCCTGGAGGGGGAGATGCTGGCAGCTGGGGGTCAGGGGTCGAGAGTGAAGGCAGCTTTGCGTTGGGAGAGATCCTGGGCCCGGGATCCTAGCAGGCTTGAGGGAGGCAAGGATACTCCTGGCATGGTGGCTCCTGCGGCTCAGCCCCTGCCCAGCGCCCAGGTAGACCACGTGCCCACATCCACTGGGCCCGCCCACACAACCAGCCACCGAGGGGCGCCTCTGCCGCCTGGTGCACCACGCAGGGGCGTTCAGTCCAAAGCCACTAAGCAAAATCAGCCTGATGAGCTCATGACGCCCCAGTGCAACACCGTCCACCCCTCTATGATCCAAGCACCCTCGGGAGTTGGCTAAATTGAGAGATTTTTTACAAAGAAATTATTCAGACACTATAATCACTTCGCTGAGAAAAAAATCTGTAAGAATAAGTGGGCAAAGCATTAGAAGTAATAAGCATTAGTAGTGTCACTATGAAATGAATAATCAATGGTGTATTAAAATACAATAAGCTCCTAGAAACTAGGGAAAAGGGATTCACCATTCGCAAGCTGTTCTTAGAAATGAAACATCCCACGTGACGGATGTAACACACCACTGGCTGTCCGCTGGCCGGGAAGGATGCCCCCTTCCTCGGCGGCAAAGCCTGCCACTGCAAGCCGAGAGGTCTCCGCCGGCTGGGTGTGGGCAGAATGGCTCTCTTGCCTTCCCTCCAGTGCCGCCAGTGTCACCTCAGCTCATGACCTCTGCCTGCTTACCTGCCTGTTTCCTAGGGCTACCCTGACTGAAAGCACCACAGCTGCGACATGCGGTGGTGCCACCTGAAACCCCAGCTCTCCGGAGGCTGAGGTGGGAGGGTCACAGGCTTGAGCCCAGCCCAGGCAACTTAGTGACTTAGGGAGGCCCTGCCTCAAAATAAAAAATAAAACAGGCCTGGCGGTAATGACAAGTGGAGAAACTTAACCATACCTCACGCCACCTCCCTTCGCAGGGCTGCATAATAAAGCACCCAGATGGGGCCTTCACCCCAGGAAGAGCTCTCTGTCAGGTTGGAAGCCCAAGGTCAAGTGAGTGAGGCCTGGTTCCCTCTGGCTATGAGCCAGAAAGTGACGCCGGCGGTGGCTGCAGGCCCTGGCTCCTGGAGGCCCGCAGAAATCACGGCCAACCTCACCTTTTACCCTTGCAAGGGCTTCTGTGTCTGACCGTGTCCCTGTCGAAGCCCCGCTTTTGTGGTGCTGTTGGCCAAGCGGAAGGGCTCCTGCACATCGGCCCCGCCACTGAGCTCTGCCTCTGCCCTTTCCACTTGATGTGGAGATCTCACTAACTTGCTAAGTTGCCCAGGGTGGGCTAGAGCAAGTGATCCTTCCGCCTCAGTTTTCCGAGGTGCTGGGATTACCGGCTTGTGTCACTGCTCCCGGTGTTGAGTTTTTCTTTTAACAAGATCTTGGTCATGTGGCACTGAGGGGCCAACCTGCAACAGTGCAGTTTCATCTCATGAATTCACACCGGCAAGAACAGTGTGGAGGCTCCTTAAAAAGCTAGAACTGGAAATCCCATTCAATCCAGCTATCCCCTTACTGGGAATTTTCCCAGAAGAACTGAAAACATCATACCATAGTGATATCTGTGCACCTATGTTTATAGCAGCCCAATTTGTAATAGCCAAATCCTGGAAACAACCGAAATGCCCATCATTTGAGGAATGGTTGAAA
>PVKN010000744.1:9846-65747 GCA_004027915.1 Capromys pilorides | reverse complement strand
CTTGCTATGCAGCTGAAGCTGGCCTTGAGCTCACTTTGTAGCTGAGGCTGGTCTCAAACTCACGATGTTCCTCCTGCCTCAGCCTCCCGAGTGTTTGCTGGGATTACAGGCATGTGGCACCACTCCTAGCATCTTATTGCTTTCTAACATTTACTGGGCACCTACTAGACACCTGGTATGCAAATAAATATGCTCGAAGGAATGGATGAAGAAACCAAGATCCAGAGCAGAGAATGGATGTGCTCAAGACCCCAGAACGAGACCGGGCTCCTTCCGCCTACTCTAGTGCTCTAACCTACGGCCGCAGGGTGAAGAAAGGGTTGGTCATCATCCCTCTGTGGCTGGGAAGGACAAACACAGGCAGGAAATTTAGTTTGCTATATCGAGCTAGCAAAAGAGAATGCACAGGGAAGGTTGTTTCTGCCCAACTAACACTGGTGCCAGGCCTCCCTCTGGCTATGGAGAGCGGGGTGAGGAAGACAGGCTCTGGGCAGTGTCCAGCCTCTTACGTAGAAGCCCCGGGCTCACGAGAGGGGCTTCTCAAAGCTAGGGCTCTCCCAGCATCTGATCTCCATTTCACTTCTTTCTGATCATCTCTTCTTGTGTAAAGACTGATTTCCAGGCATATTGGTGCATGTAATGCTATTTACTTACTCTGGAGACAAAAGTGGGAAGACTGAAAGTTCCTGGCCAGCCTGGGCAACTTTTTTCTATTTTTTTTTTCCCCCGGGACGGGGTTTCAAACTCATGACTTTGCACTTGCCAGGCAGGCACTTGTGCCACAGAGCTAGCTCCCCAGCCCCTCACCCAGGGCAACTTAGTAAGATCCTGTTTCAAGTAAAATTTAAAGGATTGGGAATAAAGCCAGGCAGGCGGCACACCCAGGAGGCTGAGGCAAGAAGATTGATGTGAGTTTGGGGTCAGCCTAGCCTACATAGTGAGTTCAAGGCCAGCCTGAACTGCACAGTGAGCCCCATCTCAAAAACCAAAACAAAATGCAGCTCGATGGTAGAGTGTTTGCTTAGCAGTGTGAGGCCTGGGGTTCCATCCCCAGCTCTGCAGATACGTAAATAAAGCCAGTGGTCACACTGATTTTGCTGCTTGTACACATTGCCAGGCAGGTGCATCTGGTTGGGCAGTGGAGAGATAAAGAGGAAGGAGAGATAAAAACCAGTAGTAAGGGAGGGATGCAGGCTGACTTTGAGATTCTCTAACCACTGCCTTCATGTATGCTGTGTTGTATCTGTTATGGTTTGTGTCTAGTTGTCTCCACAAAGCCTCATGCAGTTATGGGGACGGACTGCAAGAGTGATTGGGGCTGGGGAAGTAGCTCAGTAGAATAAGTGCTTACCTGGCAAACACAAGGGCCTGAGTTCAACCCCCTGTCCCCCAAACCCAAAAAAAAATTGGGACCAGGGAGACAGCTCCGTGGCACAAGTGCCTGTCTGGCAAGTGCAAGGTCATGCCTGTTTGGCAAGTGCAAGGTTGTGAGTTTGAATCCCAGTCCCGCAAAAAAAAAAAAAAAAGCTTGTGATTAATTCATGATCCAGGGCTGGGATTATGGGTGTGAGTGCTACACCAGGGGCGGAGAGCCTAAACGCAACATTAGGGAGACAGACCTGCTCTCTGTTGCTGTTGTTGCCGCTATTCCTCCCTCTTGCTCTTGCTGTTTTGGAGTTTTCTGCTGCCATGAACTGCTAGTCTATGCCATATGCCAGTCTGCCTTGGAGCCAGTCGAGTATGGACTGAAACCTCCACTAACTATAAGCTAAGTAAACCTTTCCATCCTTAATTCTGGGTGCTCGGTATTTTGTCCCAGCAACGAAAGAAAAATAGTCAAGACAATCTCCTTCTCCTGTCCCGTGATGACATTTGGACCTATCCTAGAACTTTTTTTTTTTTTATGTGTGTATGTGTCTTTTTGTCTTTTTGGGTCTCACTATGCAGTTCAGGCTGGCCTTGAGCTCACTTTTGTAGCCCAGGCTGGTCTTGAACTCGAACCAATTCTCCTGCCTCAGCCTCCCAAGTGCTGGGATTACAGGTGCATGCCACCACACCCAGTCTCAACTGCCATCTCAGCATGCCCTAGGGTGCGGGGCTGACACAGCAGGCCTAGGGGATTGAACCCCTGGCCCTTGCACCTGCTTACAGGAGCTTTAATCTGCTGAGCTATTTGGCCACCCCCTCAATGTATTTTGTTAAACAGTTCACTTTATTCAGTTGACTTAAGATTTATTTATTTATTTATATTTTTATCCTTATTTGTTTTTTGAGACAAGGTCTCATTATGTAGTTTAGGCTGGCCTTGAACTTACTATGTAGCTCAGTAGTTGTAGGGGAGCTTAGCATGTATAAGGCCTTGCACTGGATCCCAAGCACCATAAGAATAAATAAGTCTCCATTTTCCAACCCCAATAAAAAGTTCGTCCTTACTTGCTAAGCTTGGCCCAGATCAAAGGACCCACAGTGGGGAGAGAAATGCTCTGCTCTGCCTCCTGCTCCTCTAGAGCTTCCTCCTCTGCTGAGGGCCTGGCGGGTGCCACTGTACCTGTAGTCCCGGACAGAGCTCCCTGGGGTGGCAATGCCAAGCTGCCTGTGCATAGAGCCTCCTTCCTTGGCACCCTTGCAGCCCACAGGCCAGTTCCCACTTGTGTGGCTCTCTCTTCCGACCACTTTCCCTGGGTCCAAGAGGCCCGGAAGGCAGGTGAACAGTGTGACTGGAGCCCTTTCCTTGGGAGGCTGCTCCCACTGTCTTCGGTGGGTGGATCCTAGCTGAGCCCAGGAGGGGAAAGCGCCCAGCCTCCTGCCTGGCCTTTCCACCTGCCGCTCCCTCCTGTCATGTGGCTGGGGCGGGTAAAGGCTTCCAGGTGGGTCTGCAACTTTGTGCGGCACTCAGAGGCCATTACTTTTCATATCAGTAAGGGGGAGGAGGGCTGGTTCAACATTGCTGCTGAGTATTTGTTTTGTTGGGTTTTTCTTTTTTAGGGTTTATTTACTTATTTTAATTTTTTGTGCAAGGTCTCACTACATAGCCCAAACTCCTAGTGAGCCTACTGATTTCAGCCTCCCCAACACTGGGATTACAGGTGTGTGCCACCACACGCAGACTCAGAGGTCACTACTTTTAAGCTTTAAGGGGAAGCTGTTATGCTGAGACATAGCTGATTCCAAAAAAAATTGTCGAACACTGTCTTAGTTACTCTTCTCTCATTGCTGGGACAAATACCCAGCACTCAAAATGAAGGAAGGAAAGGTTTATTCAGCTCATAGTTACTGGAGGTTTCAGTCCATATTCGGTTGGCTCAAGGCTGAGTGGAACAGGGCAGAGAGCATCCAGTTCATGGCAGCAGAACAGCAACAATCATG
Organism: Capromys pilorides; assembly: GCA_004027915.1. Taxonomy (NCBI): domain Eukaryota; kingdom Metazoa; phylum Chordata; class Mammalia; order Rodentia; family Capromyidae; genus Capromys; species Capromys pilorides. The sequence continues at coordinate 62,381 of PVKN010000744.1, read as the reverse complement.
ACAGAGGCAACAGACCAACCAGGGTGGCAGAGCAACAGCGTGAGTCTGTCTCTCTGTCTCTCTTTATATTACATTCAGGCTCTCTGCCTTAGCATATCTGCCCTAGACCACAGCCATAATCGCAGCAGTAGTCAAACTCATAATTCCATCCGTACTAAAACACATAATCCCAGTGGATCATGAGTCAAGTCTCAAACTCTAGAAGTCCCCGCCCCATGATTGCATGAGGCTTTGTGGGGACAACTAGACATAAACCGTAACAAACACTTTTCTAAGTCTCCTCACTACTTGGTCAACTGTGTCTGGGATGAGACTCCAACCTGCCTTCTTTTTTCTCTTTTAATGTATTTTATTATTTTAAAGAGACAAAAAATTTTAAAAAACATCTAAAACACTATGGAATTTCAAAACAAACTGATAGAAAATTAACAATGGTTGTTACATAGCATATTGTTATCTTCAAAGTAGTTCAGATTATCAGACATAGGCATGCAAATTTGATTTTTTAAAAAAGCATTAACTGTTCCTTTCATTAAAATAATAGAAATTAGCATCACATCTCATTGGGCTGTCGATGTACCCCAGAGAGGAATGAGGGCAGCAGGACTGAGGAAATGATAGGCAAGAGACAAGAGCTGGGTCAGGTGGAGGCTTCTTACAGGATGGGCAAGAGGACTGAACAACAACAGCAGGAGCGTTTATCCATACTCATGCAAAGTTAGTATCAGGAGACACAGGAACAAGAATTGAGCAACTAATGAGTGAAACTGTCCAGCCAGGATGCTTTTCTCAAGATTCAGGTAGCTTGACTGCTTCAGGCATTGTGGCCTTTTCTTGAGTCCAGACATACAAACAGTATCCAGCTCCAGCCACTCTCATCACCTCTTTCTTTTCTGTTTTGTGAATGACAAGTGTTTAGTGGAAGCTGAAAAGGATGTACTTGGAGAATATAATTCAAGTATCCTAACAGTGGTCAGTAGTTCAAGTACCCTAACTTGGTGATTTGAACCCTTTACAGCTACCACATTACTATGGTATTGCCTTTTGCATATCTAGTTACATTTTTGTGCTGGATGTTTAAGAGCAAGTTAATGTAAGACAACCTGCCTTCTGAAGTGTCCAGGACAATGCTCCAGTGGAGGACGGTGGAGAGTCACCATTTCTTATGTGCATCCTCCTGCACTGTTGTGTTAATCACAGATTCTTTCCTTTTTTTTTTTTATGTATTTTAGGGAAGGGTCCTCAGGGTGTTCAGAGTCTCACTACTAGATCATACTCGTGGTGATCTGCCTGTTTACAGCCCCCCAGAGCTGGGGTTACAGGCACGCACCACCACACCCAGTATCTCTGCAGGATCTTCTTTAGCTACTTCAGTGTGGGGTTCATAACAAACTTGCAAGCTGTTCAGATTCCCAGCTCTTTTTCATTCGAAGTGCTCACTATTTAGTTGGTCTCTACTCCCCACTTGTTATGCTGTTGATTTGTTGAAAACAAAAGTAGAATTTTAGGCATGTATGGTGGTGCATGCCTCTAATCTCAGCACTTGGGAGGCTGAGGCAGGAGGAGTGACACGAGTTCAAGGCCACCCTGGACTACATGCACTACAAGGCCAGCATGCACTTTTTAGCAAGATACACACACACACACACACACACACACACACACCACCACCACCACCACCACTACCATCACCACTCACAAAAAAACTAAAAGAAAAAAGCAGAATTTTCATTTATCCTTATTAAATATCATTTCATTCATTTTTTCCTAATCTGTCAAAATCTAACTCTCAGTCTTTGCATAATCTGTAGATTTGATAAACACGGCTTCCGGATTGGAGAGATAGTTCAGCAGTCTAAGCACCTGCCTGACAAATGCAAGAAGCTGAGTTCGATTCTTGATACTGCATGCTCTGCCAGCCCTGGGCACCAAGCTGGGAGGATCACTACAAGTCTAAGCCACATAGTAAGACCCTGTACCTACATAAACAAATAAATACATAAATACATAAATAATAAACATGGCTTCTGTGTTTCATTCAAAGCTTTAATATCAGGGCCAAGGGCAGAATTGGCTCAGGGCAGCCCAGGGAACCTTCAGCTCTGCAAATGGCTGCTGAACTTGCTCTGCATTTCCACTACAGTCACAGAGCCCAGATGTCCTACGCCCAGGGACAGGACACAAGGGGCAGCCAAAGGCCTCACAAGAGTCCTGGCAAACTATGCCATGATTGAGAGGTGGCCTTGGCCCACCTAGTGCCCACCGAGCCCCACTGGAGCCTAGGGAAGAGCCACATTTTTCTCTGAGCTTCCAAGGGGGTATGTGCCTCAATCCCAGCAGGCGTGGACACTGGTGGCGCAGGGCTTGCTTGCTGGGAGCCATTCCTTCGGGCGGGAATGCCAGCGCCACACTCTTCCCCAGCATTCTGGACCCTCTCTGCCCCTTGTGGTCCCAAGGCTCACACAAAAGGGTTTCTGGGCAGGGACTTTCTCCAGCTTCATGGCTCTCTGTGTGTAGGTTCTCAGAATTGGCACAAATTTCCCACACGTGAAACTCATGCTTAGGACACACGTGCAGGATATGCTGACTTTACCTAGCAGTTAGCAGGCTCCACTAGAGAAGTTGATTGTTCTCAGGCATTTGGCTAGAAAGTGCTGTTTGGAGCTCCTGCTTTGTGTTCAGCACACCTGTCTCTCCTAGGCTTTGTCCCTGTGATGTCTCAGGGCAGGGGTGGAGTTCCTATGATCTCTTCAGTACTGACATATAGTAGGTGCTCAGCAAACACTTGTAGAGGAAAATTGCATTTACAGGAGCAGAAATTCTCCCCCCATGGCCCCTCTGTCTTGTCCTCATCTCCTTCCCTGTCCCATTTTTCCTTTACCTATCCAGACCCCACAGGATCCTCCCCACTGCCCTCAGGGATTGTCCCCTCCATAAAGTTCCCATCCACTACCATTCTCAGTGAGTTCTCTGCTTCCTGAGCAAAAAGATAGGTTGAAGCTTAGTTAGAAAATCTAAATTAAGGGGCTGGCAAGATAGCTCAGCTGACTAAGCACCTGCTTAGGCAAGTGCAGGAACCAGGGTTTGATCCCCAGCACCACAAGCTGCACTAGCTCCGTTCCCAAACATGCTGAGCCGGCCACCGAGACCTGGTTCTGGTGCTGCACACCTGTAATCCCAGTGCTGAGGAGGCTGAAAACAGGAGGATCACTATGAGTCCGAGTTGCATGGTGAGACCCTGTACCAAATATATATACATATACACTTGGCACCACACATGGTGGAAACACATTTGTAACACAATCCCAGTACTGAGGGACACCAAGCAGAAGGACCACAAGTTAAAGCCCACACTTGGCAGCTGAGAAACTTAATGAGACCCTATCTCAAAGAGCGCTGCGGATATAGCTCAGCGTGAAAGTTCTGTGTTCGGTTCCTAATGCTGAGGGTAAAAAAATTGATGCTCAGAGGTATGCACCTATAGGCTGAGAGGCTGAGGCAGGACTGCAAGCTCGAACTTAACCTGGGCAATTTATGTAGGCCCTGGCTCAAACACCAATAAACAAATAACTAAGGCAATGGGGTGCTATCCTGAAAGAAAAGATTTGGCTTCTCCACCCACCGGCTTCCTCCCCTGGGCCATTTGCCCGCCACCAGGGGGCGTCCTCTCCCCCATTCCTCACATGGATGGGTGTGGCATTCTTCCCTGGATGTTACCTCGGAGAACTAACTTGGCTTTTTTCAGGGTTGGCTGATGGTGCTGAGCCCCCAGCCAGCATCAAGGTGAACCAACCCTCTACCACTGTGCCGCGCAGCCTGGGGTGGGAGTGCTTCCTGGGGAGCACAGGACGATCCTTGTTACAGGGAGGAGGCCAGGAAGGTGGAGGAGAGATGGAGGTACCCAAGATGACTTGAGCCATCTTCCCCCACCCTGTCCTGGGGAAGGCCAAGCTGGTGGGCACACTGCGTCTCCTACCTCATCATTCCCACCTTCTAGTAGCATCTCTCCTACTCTCCCTGTGGGGCTTCCCCTCCAGTATACGCATTCGCTATTTACAGAAGTCAGTGGCTTGTATCACTTCCATTTGTGGATAGGAAAACTAAGTTCAGGGCTGGGGAGATAGCTGATGGACATGGGCACCTGCCTGGCAAGCGCAAGGCCCAGAGCTTGATAATCCGGGAGAGAAAGAAAGAAAGAAAGAAAGAAAGAACCTGTGTGTGCAGTGCTGTGAGCCTCAGTTACACAAAACCTAGCCTAACTTAGCTCTTTCTTTTTCTTTTCTTTCCTTTGTTCTTCAGTACTGGAGGATTGAATCCAAGGCCCTCATAGGGAGCTATATTCCTAGCTCATCACCACCACCTTAGGGTTTCCCTAAATTGCCCTGTCTGGGCTCCAACTTTTGATCCTGAATGTTGGGGTCACAGACGTGCTACGCTGCCATGCCTGGCTACATCCTTCTGTTTAGCGGGTTCTGAGCTCTTCCCTGGTTCTGCTTGCCTGAGCGCTGGGGACCCAGGAAAGGGGCTGGCCCCTCCCTGGCTCTAAAGGGTTAAGCCTGGGCCCGCCCCTAGCCGCCCAGCCGGCGGGAGTATGAATAGCCTCGCTCCGACTCCGGCTCAGACGCTCAGCCGCTCCGCCCAGTCATTGTCCCCGCAGGTCTCTTCGCTACCGCAGAGTTCTGAGCGCCTCTGCTTTCTCCCGGCGCGCGGCTTCCATCCGCCCTTGGTGATCCGACGAGCATCATGGACGGCTGCGTGGGAGAGGAGTCCTTCCAGCTGTGGGAGCTCAACCGGCGTCTGGAGGCCTACCTGGCCCGAGTGAAGGCTCTGGAGGAGCAGAACGCGCAGCTCAGCGCGGAGCTCGGGGGCCTCCGGGCACAGGCCGGCGACAACTCCTGGCGGGCGGGAGCCGACGGTGAGCTGGCTGCTCTGCGTGCCCTCGTGGATCAGCGTTGGCGGGAGAAGCATGCAGCCGAAGTGCAGCGCGACAGCCTGGCGGACGAGCTGGAGGGTGTGGCGAGCCGATGCCAGCAGCTGCGGATGGCCCGGGAGCGTTCGGTCGAGGAGGCTGCACGCAGCCGGCGCGCGGTGGAGGCTGAGCAGCGCGCCCAGGACTGGCTGAGCGCGCAGGCGGCCGAACTGGAGCGCGAGCTGGAGGCACTGCGCGTTGCGCACGAGGAGGAGCGCGCGGGTCTGCACGCACAGGTGGCCTGCGCCCCCCGCCGCCCCGCGCCGCCCCGCGGGCCCCCAGCGCCAGCCCCGGAGGTGGAGGATCTGGCCCGGCGTTTGGGCGAGGCGTGGCGCGGGGCGGTGCGCGGCTACCAGGAGCGCGTGGCGCACCTGGAGACGTCGCTGGGTCAGGCCCGCGAGCGGCTGGGGCGCGCGATGCAGGGTGCCCGGGAAGGTCGCCTGGAGCTGCAGCAGCTCCGCGCCGAGCGCGGCGGCCTCCAGGAGCGCAGGGCGGCGTTGGAGCAGAGACTGGAAGGCCGCTGGCAGGAGCGGCTACGGGCCACCGAAAAGTTTCAGGTGAGGACGTATCAGACCTGGGTGCTTTAGGGCACCGGGAGACTTTCTGGGGAAGGACTTTCTGCTCATGAGCCACTGCTCAGAGGTCCCACCTAAGCCCTGGACTTTCACACTCGATCGAGGGCAGGTAGCCAGGACGGGGTCACAGCCCCGCATGTGCAGCCCCTGAGGCTCATGCACCTGCCTGTCCTGTGAAGGTTCTGGCCCTCCCTAGGCTGCTGTCACTCAGAACTGCCCAGGCTTGGCTACTCCAAGTTCCTACCAGCTGACTGGGGGAGCCGGTGCTCTAGAGGAGGGGCCTCCAGCCCCTGTCCCAGGTCATGGCTTCCCACTCTTCAGGGCATATTTCAGAGGCCTGGGACAGCTGTTCCCCTTCATACTGTGCAGATGTGACCCAACAGCTGAGAAAATAGCTTCCTGACAGGGCCAGACAGAGGTCTTGCTGAGGCCCCTCCTCACTGTCTTCCTTAGAGGAAGATTCCAGAACTTGTGGCGGGGAGGGAGGGGGGGGAATAAGGGGGAGTGTGAGGAGACAAGGAGGGGACAGGGCTGTTTGGCTTCCTGGCTCTTGATTAATAGTTTTTCCTTCTGCTTCTACTTTCTCCTTCTTTCTGTAACTCATCTCCCTTCCTCCCTTGCCTCCTCCTTCCTGTGGGAGCTGAATTCTCAGCAGCATGTGCGACTGTTTAATCAGCATCCCCAGGAGCAGCAAGGCAGCGTGGGAGAGGGCCGGGGGCCCCTGTTCTCATCTGGGGGCCTAGCAGAGGCTCCCTGGGCAGGGAGGGGTCTGGGAAGAGGGGCCCAACCTGTCCTATGGACAAGTCAGTAAGAAGCAGGAGTACTGCCTGGCCCAGGAGTGTCCCCCCTCGCCCCCAGGACTCCACTGACCATTTGGCTTGCTCTGCAGCTGGCCGTCGAGGCCCTGGAGCAGGAGAAGCAGGGCCTGCAGAGCCAGATCGCCCAAGTCCTGGAGGGCCGGCAGCAGCTGGCACACCTCAAGATGTCCCTCAGCCTGGAGGTGGCCACATACAGGTACAGCATGAGGCCAGTCTCGCCATCAAACACTCTACACGCACACGTAGGTGTAGAAGCTCTGAGGCTGAAGGGGCCCAGAGGCGCAGGTGCTTGCGCCTGAGCTGGTCGCTTCCATACGAGACACCTCTCAGCTATCCCCACCTGTTTCCCCTTGGCTTCATGACCAGAGAAGCATTTCCTTTTCAGGAAGCCCTCCGAGGATGGTGACATTGTGGAGTAGGGCAGTCTCAGAAGAGGGCTGCACACATGTCACATAGAGGGTATCTGCACCTTCCCCCAAGGGACTGAGAACCTGCAGCCTGTGTGTGCACACACCCAGGGGTGATGACCATGGGCGATTTGTCACCTGGCCTGGCCACAGTGCTGTCTAGAAGAAGAGCTGGACTTTATGGCTTCTACAGCCCTTCCTAACCTGACATCATGGACCCAGACTCCTTCCTAGATTTAGTTCCTTTTTGTTCTGCCAGCTCACTGCCTTTCCCGCTGTTTCTCACTGGCTGCGTGGCCTCAGCAAAGTCCTCTCTCTTCTTGGATACTGGTCCAATGGGCTGAGTATCCATTAATGGAGCCCAAGGAAGGGGCTCTACAACTTCAAGGGCCCACTACACCACGCCACAGATGGGGCTGTGGCAGGACCTGTATTAGGTCCTCCCTCCAGTGGAAAAGGTGGGGGAGGCACAGAAGCAAAGTGCTCTGTGCCTTGTTGGGCCTCCCAGACAGGGGGAGAACCCCAGTCAAACCACGGAGGGCAGAGAGGAGGCACTGGACAGGTCCTGAGGAATGTCATCACTGAGCTGTGTGGCATGAAAGGGATTTGGAGAGAGGGCTGAATTCATTTGCTTTTGTCTGTCACCAGCTCTGGGGGGAAGTAGAGGGGGCCTATCCCATGGGAACAGTCTGAGAAATTCCCACTTCCCTGAGAAGCCCCCCTTCTCAGACCCTCCAGATGGCTGTGTGGACAAAGACAGTGATTAGCATGAGAATCGCCCCCCCACCCGAGGATGAGGTCATTGGCCTGGGTGGGGGAGGAGACCAGCCTGAGCCTGTGTGGGTGTTCGGATGGCACTGCATCTGACTGCTTGGAATTGCAGTGTGTCTGTGAGGTCCCACATGTGCGTGTGACTGCGTGTGATGTCTGTGGGTATGTGACTGTGATTTCAGCTCGGATGTGGTTTTGTGTGATCAGTAAAAGTGAGAGGGAGCCTGCAGGGGTAAGATGTGTGGGGAGGCACTGAGCTTGCCCCTGCTGGCCCTGGGCAGAGGGCTGACCCAGCTGTCCTCGCTCCTCCCCAGGACCCTTCTAGAGGCTGAAAACTCCCGGCTGCAGACACCTGGTGGCAGTTTCAAGGCTTCTCTCAGCTTCCAGGGTAAGTGGAAGGGCCAAGTGCCCCTTAAAGTACCCATCTTTGCTCTTCTTACCCCAGCAGACCTTTCCTGAGAGGCACCAATCTAAGTCCTTAAGCCTTGGTCCCCAACAACCCTGAACACACTTTCAGCCTGGGCTGTGGGGAGCTAGGCCAGCACCTCTGGACACATGCCAGAAGTGAGTGCTGCCCAGCCCCCACCCCACACAAATGCAGGAAGCACCCACTGACATTGTTTCTTCCCCTCTGCCTTTCCAGACCCCAAGCTGGAGCTGCATTTCCCTGGGACCCCAGAGGGCCAGCATCTGAGACCTGTCCTCAGCCCAGCTTCCCTCCCCTCCCCTTTGCCTAACACCCTCCAGACACCTGTGCCAGCCTTTCTGAAGAACCAGGAATTCCTCCAGGCCCATACTCCCACCTTAGCCAGCACCCCTATCCCACCCACTCTTCAGGCTCCCTGCCCTACTGCAAATGCAGAGGCCAGAGCCCAGGATGGCCCTTGCTCCCTGCTCCCACAACAGGGTGGAAGACAGCAGACTCCAGAACCACTGAGGGCTGGAGCCCAGGCAGCAGAAATCAGTGCCAGCATCCTTCCAGGACCAGAGGAGCCTGGTGGCAAGCAGCAAGAGGCCAGTCCAGGTCAGTTGCCTGAGGACCAGGCCTCCTTAGCCCCACCCCTCAGCCCTGACCAGCCCAGTTTAGAGGCAAAAGATGGAGATTCCAGTGGGCCTGGAGCACTTAGCACATTGCAGGAGGAAGGAAAAGGGCAGATGTGGGGACTGGTAGAGAAAGAAACAGCCATAGAGGCCCAAGTAGTGAGCAACTTGCAGCAGCAAACATGGCAAGGAGAGGACCTTGATGTGAAGAAAGTCCAGGACTCCCAGGATCCTGCAGAAGAAACCCAGAAGCCTCTGAGAGAGGAGATTCAGCAGCCACTGATGCCCCGGGAGAACCAGAGCCAAGAAACCCAAGAGAAAGAAGACTGGGAATCTCTGAAGTCTTTAGAGGAGGAGAACCGAGAAACACTAAAAAGTCTAGAAAAAGAAAATCAAGAAGGATTGAAGTATTTAAAAGACAATGACATAGAAGCAGAGAGACCTCTAGAAAAGGAAGTCACTGAACTACCCAAGTCTGTAGGAAAAGAGGACTCAGAGACATTGCGGTCCTTGGAAAGGGAGAACCAAGAATTAACAACATCTCTTGAAGACAATCTAGAGACTGTGTTATTTCCAGAGAAGGGAAATCAAGAATTAGTGAGATCTCTAGAAGAAGAGAACTTAGAAGAGTCATTGATAACTCTTAAAAAGGAGACCCAAAAGCCACTGAGATCTCAAGAAGCAGAGGGCCAGGAGATATGGAAATCTCTACCAAAAGAGAATTGGGAATCCCTAAAGTCTTTTGAAGATGAGACCCAGGAGACCCTTAAAGATAGTCAGGAGCCACTGACCTCTTTAGAAGAGAATGAGATGACTTTAGAAAAAGAGAAGCAGGACTTACAGAAGTCTCTTGAGGAAGAGGATGAGAAATTCATGACAACTCTAGAAAAAGAGGAGCAGCAGTCTCTAAGGTCTCTAGAAGCAGTAGACCAAGAGGATGTGAAGGTTCTAGAAAAACAGATCCAGGAGACCTCAAGGTCTCTAGAAAAGCAAGAGGAGGAGAAGACTATGGGACCTCTAGAAAGAGAGAATCAAGAACCGCTCAGGTCTCTAGAAGAGGAAGAGGCACAGGCTGTGAGAACTCTAGAAAAAGAGAACCAGGAACCACTGGGGTTTCTAGAAGATCAGAAGACTGTGAGACCTCTAGAAAAAGAGGATCAGACTCCATTAGGGTCTCTAGAAGAAGAGGATAAAAGGACCAAGAGACTTCTAGAAAAAGAGGATCAGGAGCAACTGAGGTCTGTAGAGGAAGACCAAGAGACACTGGAAACTCTTGAAAAAGAGACTCCACTGTCACTGAGGGCTCTCGAAGAAGGTCAAATGACATTGAGACTGCTAGAAAAGGTAAATCCAGAGCCACTGGAATCTCTTGGAAATGAACAAGAAGACATAGTTGGGTCTCTTGAAAAAGAGCATCAGGAGTTACTGAAGTCCCTGAAAGGTGAGAGTACAGAGGCAGTGAGACCTTCAAACACACAGAGCCTAGAGCCACTAACTCCTGCAGAAGAGGACTTGGAAATGTTAAAATCTCTAGAAGTTCAAGAGTCACTGTGGTCTCTAGAGGAAGGGAATAGGGAGACAGTGAAACCTTTAGAAAAGGAAATTCAGGAAACACTGGAGTCTGTGGAAGAAAACCAAGGGGTGATAAGTCCCCAAGAAAAAGAGAATCAAGAAATACTGAAACCTCTGAGTGAATGGAACCTACAAAACTTGAGATCTCCAGAGAAGGCAGGGAAGGAAGGTCACACAGATCTGGAAAAAGGAGGGAACCTGTTGAAGGAGGAGAACCAAGAGTTACTGAGGTCTCTGGAAGAAGATGCACAGGAGCTGCCTCTGCCTGAAAATCAGCAGAGGTGCAAGGACATGGCCATGAGAGATCAAGGTCTGGGTCAGGAAGCCCCACCTAGGAGGGAAGGAGTGGGAGATGAGGGTGAGGCAGAGCCAGGTGTGAGGGAGCAGGGTGGAAATTCAGCAGCAGAGGCCTGGGGCACAGGGAGCCCTGAGCCCAAAGAGCAGAGGGCCCCAGCTGAGGGAGCTATCGGGCAGGGTGGTGCTGAGGGCCCCCAGGACATTGAAGGGCCAACAGAGCAGATGGAGGCCCCAGGCCTCAGAGCTTCCCAGGGAATGACAGAAGTGATAGAGCCCCTGCAGGAAGATGAGGATGAGGGCCTAGGCAATGGTCAAGCCTCATTAGAGGTCACCTGGGGGTCGGAGACAGCCAAGAGCAAGTCTACTGCAGAAGCCATGCTGGGACTGGAGCAGGAGGTAGTAGAAGGGTTGGAGGACCAGGAGGACCTGGCACGTGCTACTCTGGAGGAGGCAGAGAGTGCTGAGGGCTCGGAGGAGCTCAGGCAGCACCAAGTGGAGGTCCCACTCCTCAACCTGCCTGGCAGCAGCAGGGACCTTGAGGAGCCTTCCAAGGGCCTGGAGGAGTCAGAGCCTGAGGCCCCTGTGGGAACAGAGATGTTCCCCACTGATACCCTTCAGCCCAGACCCAAGGGGTCAGATGATGCTCCAGGCACACAGCCTGTGATGGAGCCCACTGAACCCCATGCACCCACCCCAATCCTGGAAAACTCTGGGCCCCAGTTCCAGAATGAGGGGGGCCAGGAGGCTGGCTGGGGGCTCCCAAGGAGGGCTGAAGCCCCTGGAAAGGTGGAGGATGAGCAAGAGGAGTTTGATCCTGAGGAGATTCCTGAGGACCTCAAGGAGGAGGAGGAGGAGGCAGAAGAGGAGGAGGAGAGCAGAGCAGAGAGCGAGGTGGATGAACTTGGAGAAACACTTCCTGACTCCACTCCCCTAGGCCTGTACTTCAGGTCCCCCTCATCCCCTGGCTGGGATGTAGTGGGAGAACAGAGGCCCTCTCCTCAGGGAGAGGCCAGGAAGGAGGGCTGGGAGGCTGCTATCCAGGGCCCACACTCAGAGGAGGAGAAAGAAGAGGAGGATGGGGAGGGAGGTCGCGGCCAGGACTCTGACCTATCAGATGAATTCGAGGACCTGGAGACAGAGGCTTCTTTTCTTCCTGGGGCTCCCAGGAAGGTGGCAGAACCTCTAGGTCAGATGGCTCCACTGCTGGAGCCGGCAGTCTGGGATCGAGACGGAGAGTCTGATGGGTTTGCGGATGAAGAGAGTGGGGAGGAGGCAGAGGATGAGGAAGAGAAGGGGCTGGAGCCAGGGGCTCCACAGTGGGGGCCAGGGTCCTCTGTGGGAAGCCTGCAGGCCCTGAGTAGCTCTCAAAGAGGGGACCTCCAGGCACCTGACTCCCTGAGCATCGATGTCCCCTGGGATGATGGCTTGCAGGGTGCTATGGCTGGTGACTCTGTGACTGCCCTGGAGACTGAGTCCCAGGACAGTGCTGAGCCTTCTGACTCAGAGGAGTCTGACTCTGCTGCCTGGGAAAAGAACCAAGTCCCTGGGGTGAAGGACACAGGTCCCGGGGATACCCACAGTGTCAATGGGGGCCCCAACTTGGAGGAGGAGTCAGAGCACACAAGTGAGAGGGTGGTGAATGGGTTAGAACAATCCAAGGGTGGGGGACATGGAACCCCGGAGTCTGCAGATGCGGACAGAGGGATCTCACAGGTAGAGGAGGGGGTTGCCCTGAAGACCCCCTGGGCAGGGACCCCTCTGCACCTGGGCCCAAGCCAGTTCCTGAAGTTCACTTCGAGGGAAGGAGATGGAGACTCCTGGTCCTCCGGGGAAGACTAGAGCAAGCTCCCAGACAACACGATCTGGGAGAGGTTGTCCCTAAGACCACCCTGTCCATGGGGTTGGCATCCTTAACACCATCTCTTGGCCCACGGTTTCATCTGAGAGGGAGAGTCTTGGCTAGCTCAGGTGGAGTGGTGTGTGACAAAAGAGATATTCCAAGATTGGAGGCTCTGCGAACAAAACCTTGAACTCTGCCTGGGGACAACCTGCTTCCATCAATGCAGAGGCTAACGCGATGGAACCCCTGTAGTAGTAGGCCCTCTCTCCTCTGCACCCCATCCCTGGGAAAGGTGTGGGCAGTGCTCTCTCTGTGGGGGAGGGCCTGCCTTGGGGGAAGTCTGGCCTGTGGCTAATGTAGGTGAGGGGTGCACCTGTGTCCTGCCCCCCTTGTCTCAGCCACATGTGGCCCCGTCTGGTTCATCCATGCTTGAATAAAGTCATGCCTCTGCCTACAGAAATCTGGACTCTTACTTCCTGCAGTCAAATTCAGGACCCTCTTGAGGATGGAATGGTGTGGGAGGGGCTGCCACTGAGACACTGCAAAGGGGCAAAGGCAGACTGGGGACAGTCCAGGTGACCATGGTGCCTGTGGAAGGGCTAGAAGCTAAGTCCTTCATCATCTGCCCACTCACTGATTACAGGGCATAGGCTTTGGGCCACCCACCCCATGCTCACATGCTCTTCCCAGTGTCGCCAGCATAATAAGCTCCCTTGTCCCCAAACCCAAACAGTTGTCTAATTTGTGATGACTGGCTGGGTCAGCGTGGGGTACAGGTCAGAGAAGGGTCCGCTGGGTGGCCTCTGGTTGGCATTTATTTATTTACTGTATTTGGTACAGAGTCACTACGCAGCTCAGTCTCAGTGATCCACCTGTTTTCAGCCTCCCCAGCACTGGGATTATAGGTGTGCGCCACTATAGGGTCTCCGTGGCCAGCTCAGTCCCCAGTCTGGGGGCAGGAATGGCATGGCACATGGTTCTAGGGATCAAACCCTGGCCCCTGTGCTTGCCAAAGCAGGTGCTTAGTTGGCTGAGTTACCTTGCCAGCCCTCCAAGTTGGCGTTTAATCTCTGGGAGGGAGGGTGGGCCAGGCGAGTTGGGTTCTTCTAGGATAGCAAGAGCAGGAGAGGCAAGGTGGAACCTCTGCCCTCAAGACAGTGCTGGTGAACCATGGCATGCCTGTGGGTTTGAAGGCAAAAGTTGTTAATGTATGTATCCATATTCAGGCTCAATTGCAGTGCTGGCACCTTGCGATAAGTGGGTTTGGGGTGGGAGCTTGGACACTGATCCCTAAAAGATTCTCCATCACTGTGTCTAGGAAATGCCTTAGATCTGCAACAGGAGGGGTTGGGGAGACAGCTCTGTGGCATAAGTGCCTGCCTGGCAAGTGCAAGCTTGTGACTTCGAACCCTGGTCCCGCAAAAAAAAAAAAAAAAAGAAAAAGAGAGATCTGCAACAGGATTTTGCTCATGGTTGAAACAGGCCAGGGAGGCAGGGAGGAGAACAAGGGAGATGTTGGGTGAGAGCTTGCAGTGAGGGGATCCCTGTGTTTGAGTCTCCCTCCTCCACTTTTCTCCTACTTTTCGGGAGGTCTGGAGTTCCTGTGAAGTGCAAAGGCCTCAAGGGCCTCCGGGATCAGGGATCCATTGGAGATCCTGCGGGAGGTGGGGTCTGAAGGTCTTGAATTGAGGACAAGCAAACACTCCTCTGCAGCTGTGCAGAGAGCAGGAGCTGGGAACACCTGAACAAGCAGTGGGTGGGAGGGGCCACTGAGCCCACTCTACACTGGGGACTGATGGTGGCTAAATGAGGGGGGAAGGTGGGGAATAAGGACAAAAACAATATCTTTCTGGTATAAGGTGGGTGGTGGTGGGAAGGTTTGTCTCTAGAGAGCTAACTATGATCTCTCGGTGCTGCACACTTTTTTAAAATTTAATTAATTAATTAATTAATTTATTTATTTATTTATTTAGTGGAACCAGGGATTGAACTCAGGCCCTTGAGCTTGACAGGGAAGCGCTTGTTCTACTCAGCTATCTCTCCAGCCCCTGCCCACTTTTATTAGTCATGAGAAGCAGAAGTTGAAGTCCTTCCCCTCGGTGCCTACATTTTGTAGATATTATCTTGTCTCAGAAGGCTGTGCACGTGAGCTTTCCAGAGGCCAGCGAGCAGGCAGCTATTTGAAAACTGTCCTGCCTGGTGCTCAGACCACAGACCCACAGTCAGGTAGCTTGGTCCCTAACATAGGAAAAGACTATTTTACATCCCCTGGTCCCCAGCAGCTAGGAGCAGGCTCCTCCCCTCTGTGGGCTGAGGTGGGTTAATTAAGGATGAATTCAGGCCCCTTGGGCTCCATGCTTGTTTCCAGGGCTCCCGGGTCCCTCTCACACCCACCCTCCCCTAGGGGTCCAGAGTCTGTCTGTCCCACCCCACCCTTCTGGCTGCCCAAGCCTCCTTGCCCTCTCCTTCCTGCATTCGCTGCTAACAAGGCCCTTTCTGATCCTGCGGGGCTTCAAGGCTTCCAGGCCAGTCAGGCCCATTCCTGGTTCCGTTAATGGGAGGGAAGCACCCAGGCCTTGGGCACCCAGCTTGGGCCAGGGCCGGGGACAGAGGCTGAACCAAGTGGGCATTCTCTGTGCTGGCTGACCTTCCTGCCTCCCCACAGAGCCACGCCTGCTACAGTGCTACCCCAACACAGTTTGCAGTCAGTAGTCAATGATCTCAACCGGGGAGGGATGTAAATTAGACAGAAGGGAGGACTCTTGTTAAACAACACAAAATAAAACAAAGCAGAACCCCATTGTGGTGCTGGGGATTGAACCCAGAGCCTTTGTGCTGAAGTACATCCCAAGACCTTTTTATTTTTAAAATATTGAGACAGATCTCACTATGTTATCCAGGCTGGGCTCAAACATGCGATGCTCCTGTCTCAACCTCCCAGAGTGCTAGATTTACAGACCTGTGTCACAAGCCTTGGCTCAGGACGTTCTTAAAGTGGGTGCAGAGTAGATGTGGAGAACCTCCCATACAGCAACAGGAATGAAGGTTGTGCAAGGACAGGGACATTCCTGGTTGTGATAAGAGGAGTGACAGCAAATTTCCAACAGCTCTCTAGCTATTTATTTATTTAGGTCTTTTTAAGACAGGGTCTCAATATGTAGTTCAGGCTGGCCTTGAGATCATTTTTGTAGCCCAGGCTGGTCTTGAACTTGCACTGATCCTCCTGCCTCAGCCTCCCAAGTGCTGGGATTACAGGCGTGCGCCACCACGCCGAGCTAAAGATGTACTTTTTTTTTTGCGGGACCAGGATTTGAACTCACAACCTTGCACTTGCCAGGAAGGTACTTGTGCCACACCAACAGCTTTTTAAACAAGGTTTCATATATATTGTAACTCAGACTGATTTCAAACTCATATCAATACTCCTGCCTCAGCCTCCCAAGCGCTGGGATTATAAGCATGTGCCACCATGCTTGGCCCTCCAACAGCTATTCACTGAGCCTGTACTATGTGTCAGAACCCTGGAAATCCAGGAACAAATAACAAGCTTCCTTGTGCCGGAGCTGTTACCTATTGAGTACACAGACTTCCAAGTGGAAATCATATTTGAAAACAAGGAAGCAGGCCGACTACAGAGATGGGAAATGATGAAGGGTGTGGGGGAGGGAAGTAAAGGGGATCAAGACGGGGTGCAATGGGGCCGGTGAGATGGCTCAGTTGTCTAAAGCCCTTGCTTAGGCAAGTTTAGGCAAACAGCAGGGACTGAGGGTTTTATCCCTGGCACCACATGCTGCTCCAGCCCCACCCCCAGGGTAGGCTGAGTTGGCCATAACTAAAAAAAAGATGGGGTACTCTTGTGTCAGGTCCCCACAATGAATGTGTTCATTATATGTCACAAACATATGTTGATTTTCTTTTCTAAAAAATAGGGGGCTAAAAAAAAACAATCTTTAGGGGCTGGGGAGATAGCTCCGTGGCACAAAGGCTTGCCTGGCAAGTGCAAGGTCATGAGTTCAAACCCCCATCCTGCCAAAAAAAAAAAAAAAAAAAATAAGGGGCTACAGAGAAGTGTCCTGGGTTATAGGAGGTACAGCAGGGACCTCCCCAACCTGGGCTGGGGAGTTGTGGGGAGCAGGCAGGGGACTGCTGCCCTGGGGACCTTGAGAGCCTGAGGCATCCAAGGAAGAAGCTGGGTGGCTGGAAGGTGAAGGAGACAAGACCAGTAGACCGGAGAGGGTCTGTGGTGGAAGAAGCCATGACCTCCTCGTGAGAGGCATGGGGCCTCCTGGGTTGTGGGTAGGGGTGAAGGCAGGCTTTCCCCAAACCTGCATGCATCAACTTGAGCAACTTGAGCTGGCCTGAGGTCTTGGGAGGTGCCCAGAGGCCCAGGCCCAGGGTAGCAGGGCAGGGGAGAGGAGGGAAGGGAGCAGGGTCTCAGGACATGGGGAGCAGTTATTGAGGGGCAAAGGGCAGCACAGAATCTCAGGCTGCCATCTTTGGGCTGCCTGCCCAGAGATCCCACTATCCCTTTCTGAGCTGAATCCCGCAGGAGATTGTGACCTCTCTGAAGAGGTACATATGTGGATTTGGAGCTCAGGAGGGAGGGCCAGGCTGGAGAGTGTCGGGCGGGCTGGGAATGGCTCTGCTCATGCCTGTGATCTCAGCACCCTGGGAGGCTGATGCAGGAGGAGCGCAAGTTCCAGCCCAGGGGGCAATTTAGCAACCTGGTCTCAAAGTCAATACCAGTCAGAGCATGTAGCTCAGTACGAAGACCCTGTGTTCAATCTCTAACACTAGGAGGAAAAACGAATATCCCAGAGATCCCCCACAGCGGGGCACAGGGGATGAGGCACCAGAGCAGCGCCTCCAAGGGCTTCCCAACAAAGGGACATCTGCAAAGGAACTGGACAAGGGGTCCCCAAAGTGCTAGAGGATGGAGGGCTGGGGACGGTGGGGCTGGGAGGCCTCTGCAGGGCAGAGAGCTTTGGGAAGAAAGCACTGTGCCTTGGTCCACGCCAGGACTGGGAGCCCAGCTCAGTACATTGGGAAGGAACAAGGGAATGAATGAATGAATGAATGGCCAGCAGAAAGGACACTCTTCTGAGGGTGGAGTCCCCAGGGGAGGGAATGAGGAGGGAGAAGGAAGACAGCACCCCCACCCCCACCCAGAGGACAAGTGGGAGGCTATTCTGGGGCTCCTCCGGGTAAATATAGCCTCAGAATAGGGCTGGCAGTGGGGAGCGGCCGGTAGCTTCCTCGGTTTGTTTGGGGCATTGCCTTATAAGGCTGTGCGGGCCTAGGCGCCGCCAGCAGGGTGAGGTCAGGGGCTGAGCACTCCATTGAGCCGCCTGCCGCTGTCCCTGTCGCTCCGCAGCCCCAGAGGAAATCAAAGCCCCAGCTCTGGCCTCCCGCCAAGACTGCAGCTCAGAGCGAGGCTCTTAAAGGGCTACTCCCCACCTCGCCGGCTCAACCTAGAGCCAGCTAGAGGCTTGGTGCAGGGCCTCCTCAGACAGACGCCTCCTTTGCCCTGTAAGCTCTGGTTTTCCCATCTGCGGTAGTGCTTGGGCTGGACCCTCCTGAGGCCCTGCACAGCCCTGGTGCCCAGTGGGCTAATCAGAGTCCACTCCTGGCCTCCCAGGAAAAGCCCTGCTCCCCCAGCCCTGCCTCAGCCTCTCCTCGAGCCAGCTGCTGCCACTTGATCCTGCAGTGTCACAGCTGCTGTCAGGGGCCTTCCTGCCCAGGCAGGGACGGAGGAATGTGATTTAATTTCTGCTGGAATGTGCCCTCAGGGCTGCCCACAGAAGAGGGAATCAGGGGGAGCCCTTCAAGCCTAGGAAACCCGAGGACAGCCCCATTCCCACCCCACAGGGGAGGGCTAAATCCCTGCAGACTGTACCAGCATGGACTGGAAGAGAGACTCAGGGAGATGGGAAAAGATAAAGTTTCTCATAGCAGCCGTGCAAGCGCTGGTCAGGGAGCAGGTGTCCGCTCCTGTCCCGGGTCTGTAGCTCACCAAGGAGGCAGAGGGGCCTCTCAGAGGCCAGGGCTGAGCCCGGGAGAGACAGCTTGGCTTAGTGCCTGGGGAGGGGCAGGAGGGACTTGGTCTGGCCGCAGACACAAACTGCTCTGGACAGCAGGAAAAGCCAGGGCTCTTGTCTCCCACTCACCTCCCTGCTCCCTTCACTCCACGTCCCACTCCCGCTCTTGCTAACCCAGCACCACAGACACAGGCCAGGGCTTCTCATCTGCAACACTTCAGGAGGAGGATGCCCCCCTGGGGTTCCAGTGTAACTGTCTGCTAGACTTCAGGACCTGGAGAGCACCTCCCCTTCCTACCCCTCAGCCTTCTTTGCCCCCCCCCCAGTCCTATCACTCCCCTAGGCCCCACGATTCAGCTGTGGTCCAGAAATAACGAGCGGCAGATGCCAGGAGGCCTCCGTGGGGGACCCCTTCCCGCAGCTGTTCCCCAGGGCCCCAGGAAGGGTGGCCAGAGACTTTGGCTGGCTCCTCCAGGACTGTGTCCCCCAGAGAGAGACAGCCTCCACTGACAGCCTCACTCGACACTCCCTCAGGGGCCCATGTCTCCCTCCTGGCTCCCCTCTTTCACCTACCCTCTGTCTTCCAGCAACAACTCCTTCCTGGCCCCTTCCCAACTCCGGAATTCCTCAGTCTCTCCAGGATTCCTTCCCTTTCTAGCCCCCTCATTTGCCAGGAAGTTACGTCAAAGTAAACTTCAGTTTGCTTAGATGGGGAAACTGAGGCACTTGCTGATGATATTAGGAGCCTCTAGATGTCACCGGGGGTCTGACAGGAGATGAGCCACGCAGGAGGCTGCCTTCTTCAAACATTCCAGCCCCAAATGATCAACAGTCACCCCTCTGTTGACAATCCCTGTAAACACAGGAGAGCTTCAGGGATAAACATAGAGGCCACAGGCCACCCACTCACTCAGAAGGCAGCCTGAGCCCAGAGCTGCTCCGTCCTCCTTCCTCCTCCCCTCTGCTCTCCTCTCCTTCCCAGGCCTTTCCCGGTGCTTTGCCCCTGCAGGCTGTCTGTTCTCCCTTCCCAGGAGGAAACTGGCTGCTTCGCAGCAGGAAGAGTGGAAGTCAGGGCTCAGGAAGGACCCGGAATTCTTGCAAGCTGGGAGAGCCACCCAAGTCCTCACTCAGGCAGGGTCTGCCTGTCAGACTGGCCACCCCCGCAAAGTCTTCCAGCCCATGGGGGTCAGACAGGTCAAACATTTTTGAAAGTTTTTGGGAGCTGCTGTGTCATGGTGGCGGGCAGCCAGGACAATGGGGGCCTTTCTCTCTCAGTGCAGGGGAGAGGCCCACAGTCAGGGCCTCAGGGCTGGGACAAAGGCCCTAGTGAGATCAGGGCACTGCGGTGGGATTTAGGGTGTGGGGGAGGAATGGGGAGGTGGGTGTGGGTCAGAGCAGCCTGGGGAAGTGCAGAGGGGCTGTTGGCTGGGGAAACTCTGCAAGGCCATATCAAGGCCCACCGCAATATTGAAGCTTCAGCTTCCCAGCCCTGCTGGATCTTCTGTCTTATATCCCACCTCCCCTGCCCCCAGGGAACAGGACATCCTGCAAGGGGATGCCACGTGGACCCATGGAAAAGTGCCTGAGAGCTGAACACACCCACACTTCCAGGGACTGGCAGGGTGAGCACCTGATCAGATCTGTGCTGTGTCCTAAGGGATAGGTATCACACACACACACACACACACACACACACACGCACACGCACACAGCTTGGATTTGGTGCAGGGCACTGCTGAGTCATTCCTGTACCAGCTCCCTTTCCCCAGGAAGTCCAACAAAGCCAGGAGAAGGCTTCCGTTTCCTGCCCAGCAGCTGTGGGGAGGGCTGCGGATTCGACTTCAGACCCTCCATCTACCTCTGGGACTCTCCTTGCCAGCAGTTGAGAAGACTGGGGACCTTGGCCCGGCGGTGATTCAGCAACAATGCCCTAGTGGACGGCAGAGCAGTAGAAGTCCTGCCCAGCTCACAAGCAGGGACTTATTGAGACCAACCTGCTACCTAAACTCCTTCTAGAGCTGGGGTGTGGCTGCAGGGTAGAGGGGGGCTGACAGTGCAAGGGCCTGGCTTTAATCCCCAGCATGGCAGCAAACACAGCCTACCCCTGCAAGGACCCCAAAGACAGACACTGTCCTCTCCTCAGCCTTCTCTTTAACTCCCACATTCCAAGGTCCCTGGGTCTTTAACTACTCACAAGTCAAGTATCTTTTGTTGTTTTGTTTTGTCTTTTTGAGAAAGAGTCTTCCTATGCAGTTCAGGCTAGCTTTGAGCTCGCTTTGTAGCCCAGGCTGATCTCGAACTTTTGAGGGTTCTCCTGCCTCAGCCTCCTGAGTTCTGGATTTAGAGGTTTGCACCACCATGCGTAGCTCCATATAAGTGTCAGCATCTCTAAAACTGCACAGTGGGCAATCGGAGGATAAAGTAGGGGTCTTCTCTGGCCCCAGTACCATTCACTTGCTTGTATTTCCTAAGAAACCCAATCCTTAGCTGTACTTGACTGAGGTAGAGACAGGAATGGGTGGGAACAGGTGAGCCCAGGGCAGGGGACGACTGTGGTGGTAGGTGGATCTGGGTGGCTAGCGCTAGAATCTCATCCACCAGCTGTTTAGGACTTAGACACAGTGCAGGGAAGGCTAGGAGCTGGGTAGGGATAGCCTGTGAGCCCCATTCATTACCCCCAGCAAGCACCTGTCTCTGTCAGCCCTGCCTCGTTGTCTCTAGCTTTCCATATTTCTCAGCCTTTCTCCCTCTGTGTCCCTGCCTCTTTGTTTTACTGACTTTTAGGAAAAGCAATAAGGAATGAGAATTGCCTATGTGTGCCCAGCTTGGTGGCACATGTCTGTCATCCCAGTACTCAGGAGACTGAGACAGGAAGACTACCATGAGTTCTAGGCCAGTCTGAGCTACATAATCGAAACCCTGTCTCAAAACAAAAACCAAAACCAAGAATTGCCTGTGTAGAACTGAGTGTGGTGGCACACACCTGTAACCTCAGCACCCTGGGAGGCCGAGGCAAGAGGATCACAAGTTTGAGCTCATCCTGAGTAATTTAGGGAGACTCTATCTCAAAATATAAATAAATAGAAAAATAGAAAAGAGCCAGAGATGTAGCCCTCTCCCTGTCTCTCAGTTTTCCCTTCTCAGACTCAGTCTCTCTGTTTCTCTCTGTCTCTGTCGCTGCCTCTCTCTCTCTCTCTCTCTCTCTTTCTCTCTCTCGCACACACACACACACACACACACACACACACACACACACACACACATGATTGCCCGGAAATGAGCACACACAGAAGTGGGGGCGAGGGGCATATGACAATGTGCACATGTACTGCGATAGAGATTGTATGGCCAAGCCAGATGACCCTCTTCTGTCCGTCTGTCTGTCCATCCATTGGGAGGGCCGACGGCGCCCCTGTGACGCACTGTATGGAAGGCACAATTCTGCACTGTGTGGCTTCAAGCATACACACTGGAGCATTCTCTCTCCATCCTCAGTGACCTCACCGTTAGTCTCCGCTGACTCACACGTCCTGGCCAGCACAGCCTGGCCGGAAGTCTCCTTTCCACCCCGAGGAGTCAGAAAGAAAGACCGCGGCGCCCTCTGGCGGTCTCCGTAGGCTGTAGTCCGGCTGGGATCCTCACACGCACGCGCACACGGCACTCTCCCGAGCGATGCCGTGCATCTACACTGCCCTCTGCTGGCCACACCGTGAGACGCAGGTTATCCTGGAGCCCCGCCCCCTGCTCCTGGCCTTCCTTGGCGTAGCAGTACTTGCACCTTCTTTCACCTTCACTAGGGAAGCTCTCCCCACCCCCACCCAGCTCTCTGCTTTCCGCTCTGGAAGCCAATACACCAAACTCCTCTGCTTTGGGCTCTCCATCGCATCCTAACTTCCCTGACACCCTGCACCTCCTGCTGTCCCAGCTCCTTGGTTCCTTTATTCCATGACTGTGTAGTGGGCAGCTCCTCCGTGTTGGGAATTTTTATCTCCTGACATATGAGGGGATTCTCTGATATTTAGAAGCAAGTGTTTATTCTAAAAGACCCTGCCCTTCTACACTCTTGTCTCCCGCTTCCTGCCCCTTCCAGTGGTACTGGGATTGAACCCAGATTCTTCACAGTGAACTATATTCCCAGCTCTTTTTATTTTGAGACAGGATTTCTATACATTGTTTCCGGCTGGGCTCAAACATATGTTTCTCCTGCCTCAGCCTCCCACATTACAAGATTACAGAAGTGTTCCACCATGCCCAGCTACAGGTATTTTGGTCTTACACACACACACACAGAACTTGTTTGGGTCAAGCACATCTGTATTTCCTGCTGGTGTTACTGGTACTCCATCCTGCAAATCCTTTTCCTTTGAGTATCAGGAATGAGTGGGCACAGGGTCCCCCAGAGAAACAGAGCGGGGAGAATGGCTGGTGGGAAGAGGGTAGGTGAGGCATCTGAGGGCTCACCTGTTACCCTGAGGGAAAACCTGTGGTCCAGAGTAGGGGAGAGAAGGCCTGGGCCAGGCTCAAGTGGTTCCCAGAGGCCCTGTCAGGCACCATCACAGCTGGCTCTGGCTCTGGCTCGCAGGCTGTCACTTCCTGTGGTTCCCAGGGCCCAGAGTCAAAGGATGCTGGGAATGGAGAGTGGTCCCAGGGACAGCAGTGTTCACGGCCTTGTTCCCTCAGGGCCAGAAGTAGAGCCAGAAGGAGGGGTCAGCAGTGCCTTCCAGTCGCCCGGTAGCCTTTCCTGGTGGTCTGTGGCCTTCTTGGGGTGTAGAGCACGGGCCTGAGGAACACACACACTCACCATCTTTTTTTTTTTTTTTTTGGTGGTGGTACCAAGGATTGAACTCGGGACCTTGCGCTTGCCAGGCAAGTACTTATTTCATTGAGCTATCTCCCCAGCCCCCTCACACTCACCATCTTCGCTGGCCTCTTTTCCTTTCCTGTTTACCCAGAGCTCACCCTCCATTGTCCTTGACTTCTGACTTCATCTACCTGCTTGCCCTGGCTCAGCCCTTGGAGCCTGGATATGGCTGTGTGTTCCCAGACACCAGCCTTCAGCAGACTCCCAGGCACCCACCGCCCACCTACCTCCTCCTCTTTCCCTAGAGGGGCATGGACTATACCAGGGCACTGCCAGAGCAGAGCCTCGTGCTCACACTCACAGGCCTTTGGGGCACACAGGAGATGCGAGGAGCCTCCCAGCTCCCATCCTCTTGGCAGCGGATCAGTGGCAAGTTGCGCTGGACCAGCCCCTCACGGCACCGGTAACGAAGCACAGTGTCCACCTCATAGCGCAGCCGTGGGCTGCCAAACACCTGAGCCAGCGGCAACTGGGGCGGGGGTCCACAGGACACTGCAGGGGACACAGTGAGGGCCGGGGAGCCTGGACTGAGATGACAGCTCCCAGAATTTGGAGGAAGAGAAAGAAGAGGAGGAAGAGAAAGAAAAGGAGGAGGAGGAGGAAGAAGAGGAGGAGGAGGAGGAGGAGGAGGAGGAGGAGGAGAATGGCGATAGCATTACAAGACACAGGGGATTCTGAGGGGCCCACTGAGTCCTCCCGACCCCATCCTCCCCATGCCTCACCTAGCCCCATCTTGCAGGTATAAGACAGGTGGTAGTTGCAGGGGACGTCGCTCCACTGTCCCTGGTCGTGCCACACCATGACCACACAGTTTTCTCCAGACAGGAAGTAGCTGTCGGGCTGCCCAGGGTTCCAGTTCTCATAGAGCTGGGGAGATGAAAGTGGTGAGCAATCCCAAGGCTAACACGGGGGGATGGGCTCAGAGGATGTAGGAAGGGCTAGGGGGTACCTTGCAGAGGAAAGGCTGGGGGTCCTGGGTTGGGGACATTCAGGAAAGGAAAATGAGAGGGCTGGGGCTTGGGGGATAGAAAGCAGGTTTAGAAAAGAGGATAGGGGCTGGTGAGATAGTTCAACAGACAAAGTGCCTGCTTTGGCAAGCGGAGGGACCAGGGTTCAAGCCCCCGTCCCACATGCTGTGCTAGCCCCATCCTCCGGGTGTGCTGAGCAGGCAACCAAATCCCGGCTTGGTGGAGCATGCCTGTAATCCCAGCACTGAAGAGGCTGAAAACAGGAGAATCACTACGAGTCTGAGCTGTGTAGAGGGACCCTGTACCAAATATGGGGGTAGGGGGAGAGAGAGAGAGAGAGGCAGACAGACAGACAGACAGACAGACAGACAGACAGACAGACAGACAGACAGACACAGAGAGGGAGGGGCCCTGGGAGAAGAGGCAAGGCCTGGAAAAGAGGACGGGGTCATGATCATAGGGGGCAGGGTCCCTCACCAGAGGGACGCCGTCCGACCACAGGAAGTCACCCTCGATGGTCCTGTCATTGAGCCCAATCCACTGGTACTCCCGGTAGCGATCTGGAGAACCGCGGGCGGGGAGAAGCGCACAGTGAACGCTGCTGCCAGTAGGGGGCGGTCGTTCCCGCAGCTGGAAACTCGGAACCCTGCTAGGGCTGGGACCCAGCCTCGCGCACCCGAAGCACGCGGTCACCAGCCCTCCCTCCCGCATCTCGGGCCACTCCCTCCAACCTCGGCCTGAGGATGCCAGGGTGCAGGTGGGAAAGAGGAGAAATTCTGGCAGGGCAGGGAAGGGACGGGAAAGAGCTGATCCTCCCGACCACAGGGGCGCAGGAAGGCTGGGAGGGACAGACCCACCCCCCAGCTGAGGCCACCCCACCCCACTGCTCCGCCTGAGAGGAGGGAGAGGCGGGAAGGTGGGCTGGTGGGCGGTGGAGGCGGGGTTGTCCGGGGCGCACTGTTGATGAAGGCCTGCTCCTCGGGCGTGCGGACGCTGGCCAGGTGCGCGCCCAGCCGCCGGCACTGGCTCTCCGCGTCCTCCCAGCTGCGGCGCGCCGCGAAGTGCCTATAGCAGGCGCCCTGGAAGGTATCCCAGCCCGGGCTGCAGGAGCGGAGTCCTGGGTACAGGGGCGGGATCTCAGGCGGAGGACCCTGGACCTCTGAGAAGGTACTGCCTTCCTGCCAGCCTTGGAGGTCAAAGGATGGGGCTTCGGGGCCGGGGAGCGGTGTTGAACAGCCGGAGGCCTCCTCTGAGACCCAGCACCCGGGTACCGCGGTGGTCTGGGTCGCTACAACACCCTGGCACAGAGAAGGGCTGTGCCCTCGTCCTTTTCCTGAGGGGAAGGCCACATGCATTGACTGCCTCCTCTAAGAGACATTCTGGCTCCTTGTGACAGACAGGACCTGAGGGAAATGGCTCAGGGAAACTGAGTAACTGCCTAAGATAAGGTTTCATTCACGACAAATCCAAAACCATTGCCCGTGTCCCTACCTCCCATCCTTAACTGATACACTGGGGCAGAGTCCAAGTTTTGGGTCTCCTACCCCCCAAGTTCCTTAACCATGCCTCCTCTGAGCAACTCACCAACATCGCACAGGTCTCCCCCATAGCCGGGCAAACACAGGCAGCGGACCCCATCTTCCTCCTCCAAACACGTCCCACCATTGTGGCAGGGGCTGGGAATGCAATCTCCTAAGGGAGGAGAGAAGTGACTGAGAGAGCAGCGACCTGGCACCTGCAGCCCACACCCTCCAGGGAAAGCTCAGAAACACTTCCTGTCCTCCTCAGAGCCTGCCACTGGTCACAGTCCTGCCCTGAGTTCTGGGCCTGCCCTCTCAGCTCATCATTGGCTCAGCCCCGTGCAGGCCACTGTCAGGGCCACCAGTGGGGGCCCAGTCCAGCAAGAGCAGAAGGGGGTGGCACTGACAAAGACACTGAGCTGTGGGCCATGAGACCAAACTCCTCCCTGTCTGCTGGCTTCTCTGTGTGACACGCTGGGCAGGTCTAGAGTTCGATCCTACCCCCACGCCCCCGATTCTTTTTTTTTTTTTGTACTGGAAATTGAACTCATGACCTTGGGCTTGCCAGGCAGGTGCTGTTCTGCCAAGCTATATCCCCAGCCTCCCCTTGTCTTTTGTGCCAGGTCCAGCTCAGTCCTGTATAATCTAGGCGGGCAGGAGCATTGGAGGAGAGAAGAGAGTCACTGTGGCAGCACTAGGTTTGGCCCCTGGCCTGCTCCTGGTACCTGATGTAGTGTGTCCAGGTGAGCACTGACCATTCTCCCTCCTGTCCACGGACACAGTCAGCCAGTGCAGAAGTTAATGGAGAACCAGCCAGAGTTCCTTGCTCAATGCCCTGTCCTCTGTCTCTCACCACTGACCCACAGCAGCCAACACACTACCCCCTAACACCCACTTTTTCTTTCCTTTTTTGCACTAAATATTTAGCCCAGGGCATTGTGTGTGCTAAGCAAGTGCTCTGCCTCTGAGCTGCATAATGCCTCGCTACGTTGCCCAGACTGGTCTTGAACTTGTGATCCTCTTACATTAGCCTCATGAACAGCTGAGATTATGAGTGCATGCTGCCATGCCTGGCCTGCATGGCTTTGTATCTCACAGACTTTTCCTCATGAACTGGCTTCTCCACACTCTGCGGTAAGTTCTCTAATTGGACTGTATCTCACTTATTTCTCTGTTCCAGATAATTCTCTGAGACTAATCCTGCCCTGCCCTGCCCTGGGCCTGCAATCTGTCCTCTGTGTTTGGCTCAACCTGCCTTCTGTGCACTTTCTTGGGATCCTTTGCAGGGAGATGGCTTCTCTTAGGCCCTGCCTGGGTGCTGGAGTTGCTGTCAACTTCTATTCTATATTGATACAGGGAAAGATGGTTCCACAGGCCACAGTGCAATCAGGACCCTCAGTCAGAATGAGAGGTAAAATCACCCCCAGGCAGGACACATTGGACCTCACCATCTTCCCCTGGAACCAAGGCCAAGGCCCACAATGCTTCATGCTGGCCTGGAGGCAGGTCCCACCACCTGGTTGGGATCCGAGAGCAGGGGTGGGGAAAAGCTGGAGTCAACTCAGAGAATTTCTCCTGGATGACCTTGCCATTTGGGTAAAATGAGCTAGGTTTTCCACTCATATTGTCTTCTCCCCTGGCTAACAGTTTCTTCCCAGTTGGTAGTGCTCCCCCACCCCATGTTTCATTTAACCCACCAAGAACTAGGCCCAGAAGTGAGTGGGGCTTGGACCCTCCCACTTCATATTTGCCTACTTCCTCTTGTCCCCACTCTCCTTCCCGCCCAGCCCTCTAAGCCTGGGGAACAGAAACTCTCAAACTCATTGTTGCCCCTGAGCCCAAGCTGTAGTCTCATCCCTGGTTGTGGGTGGCAGGATGAGACCCCAGGGTAAGCAGAGTAGGGTGAAGGGACTCTTCTTCGGGCACAATCTTCTTTCCCTCCCTTCCTGTCTTTGGGCTTTTCCTTCTCTCCTGGTAGAGCTGCAGACCAGGGGACCACTAGCTCCTCCCCCCAGTTTGGGTAACTAAGACCCTGCAGAGACCTCCAGAGATACAGCTTTTCCCATCAGCCTCTTCCTCACCCTTTGCCACGCTAACTTCAAAGCCAACTTAGTGCAGAGCCACAGGTGAAATGAGTAAGTGCTGGTGTGATGTGGGGACCCCAGTTCTCCTGGATCATCTCTGAGGGGCTCCAGGAGCCTCCACTGGGAATCAGGGCCTTCTATGAGTGGGCAGGCTTTTCTTAGACTCTAGAACCTAATTCCTCCTTCTCCACTCTCACCCACTCATTCAAATCTTCTCCAGCATTACAGATTGAGATCTTTCAGGTCTGGAGAGTGTGAAACCTTTCTCCTTGGAGTAGTCATTAGTGAGAAGAGGTGTGGATAGTGGCTGAGAGTTAGACATTATCCTCCTGCTGGAATGAGGAGCTAAGGCCTGGATACCAGGGAAATGACTGTACTCTGAGAAACTTCCCATCACTACTCTGTACAGGAGCCAGCAAGGGGGGGGGGGTGGTCAGAAATCAGTGTATAAGAAGCATATTGCTGCATAACAGCTCTGTGGGTTTCTCCTCATCAAGAGCATGGGCCTACGCTCCCAGGTAGTGTCCCACAGGCAGAGCAATGGAGCCTCCCTGGAGCAGCGTGTACAGTCCTGTGTGGGAACTCAGCAGTCAGGAGGGAGCAGGGACAGCACTGGGGGAGGCTAGGCGTCAGTAGGGACTGTTAGACTGCTAGGATTGGTGCAGGCTGGAGGAGAAAAAAGAAGAGGGACACAGAGAAAGGAGGAGAGACATGGAGCTAAAGAAAGGTGACAGAAATCTGCCCATGACACAGATTGAGGAATGGGAGGGCAATGGAGACAGAGGTGCCAGAGTTTGGTTACAAAGCGGTTTAATAGACATTTATTTCCAAGGCTTGTTTTCCATGAAACAATCCAAAAAAAAAAAAAAAAAATACTTCACAGAAGTAGTGGTTTAAGGCTCTGTGGGGTGAGGGCTCTCCTGGACCCCAGAGGTCAAGGGGCGGGGATAGACTCCCAGGCTTCCCTGAGATAGGCCAGTGGGAGGTGGCTGAAGGGAACAGCACATGGGGATGGGGTGGGGGGAGATGGGCTGGCCCCAAAGAGCAGCGGTGACCCTGAAGGGGCACCCTGAAGAGGCATGAGGACACTGTGGGCCAATGGGCCGCAAAGGTCATAGGTGGTCAAGGCTGGGGCTGGAGTTGCAGAGTGAGAAACAGAGAGCTGGGATGAAGTCACAAGCGGGAATCCAAGCCTGGAGACCCGCAGGCAGAGACAAGTGAGTGAGGGCAGAGGACAGGAGTCTGGTTACAGTGGAGTAAAGGACTATATGTAGGTCAGGTGGTCCAGAGCTGTACAAGGAGAAGGAGGAGGAGCACAGACAGGAAGGCTGAGCCTTGGGCAGTGTTACCTGATGAGGGGGCCACGGCCACTCCACCTCGGCTAGCACCGTCCGTGGGCAGCACGGGCGGGGCCTGCACGGAAGTCCCTGTTGGGGCAGTTCTTCCAGAGTTCTCTTCCAAGGGGGCCTCCAGGTCCCTGGCACCCTCAAGGGCTGGTGTGGCAGGAGGTAGGGATGGAGCATCTTCTGAGCTCCCTGCTTCCTCATTTTCTCCTTGAGGGACTCCCGAGTGTTCAGGGCCCCCAGTTTCCTCTCCCTCCTCTCTTGCCCCAACTGGGGTGAAAGGCAATGAGGATGATAGACTCCCCTCTTTGGGAGTGGGGAGAGTCTCAGTAGGTGGCCCATCAGCCCTTGGGGGACTGGGAGCTTCAGACTCTCCATCAGGAGGTGAGGATGTGTCAGGCTGTAGGACCAACGATGCCTGTGAGAAGGAGTCCTCTGACTCTTCGGTGGGGACAGGGCTGCTGAGTTCCTCTGGCCAGTCCCACACATCCTCCTCCACCTCCTCCTCTCCCTCCTCCTCTGTCTCTTCTTCATCCTTGTATTCTTCCTCCAATGCCTTGCCATCGTCATCTTCTAAGGACCCCATAGGTGGTACAATGGATGGAGTTTCGAACTCTGGGCAAATCACAGAGAGTTCAGCACCAGGGACAGCACCTCCCAGAGGTCAGGAAGAAAGGCCAGAGGAGAAAGACTGGGGTACTGGATGGGAAGCTCCAGGGAGAAGGGGAAGTCCACCCTAGAAAGAAGCAGTCTTTGCTCCACACTGCAAAGACTGCAACCTATCTGGTCTGTTCAGAAAACAGCACTGTGAGCTGTCTTTAGCTTAGGGAACATGGCTGTTGCCTGTCCCTATCCTAGTCTGTTCCTAGTCTAGTTTGGGTAGGTAAGGCAGAGAAGGACCAAGAGAACTCTCTTTGCCAGGAGGCAGTCTCTTAGTCCAAGCATCAACAGACTCAGAGAGTTGGGAGTGGACTTTACTAGAAAAGTGAACTTGGGGCAGGCACAGGAGAGATGCCCAGCACCACTGAGCTACCAAGAAAAACAAGAAAGAATCATGCCAGCAAGGGACCCAGCACCCACCTAGCTTTGCCCCTTTGGCTTCAGCTTCTCTCCAGTGGCCTCCCTGGGGTAAGGGATTTGAGTTACCTAGGAGCGTCCTTGGGGCCTCTGCTGGATCCTCAGGAGTGGAGCTTCCACCTCCCCCATCTTCCATGATGGGGATGGAATAGATGGCTCCTCGTGACTCACTCTCCATAGTTTCTGGAGGCAGCTGCAGCTCCTTCAGGGTCTCTGTCACTGTGACAATGGCATCTAGCCCATTGGAAGTTGGGTTGGAGGCTTCAGGGCTGGCAGAAGGTTGCGCAGAGTCTGCAGCAGGAGGAAAAGTCCTGTGGGAGGCTGATTAGGTAGGTGATCCCCTGGGTCATGGTCTGCATGTGAAGTCTCTGGGCTGGCCTGATGGAGATCCTGGAATTTTTTTTTTTTCAGGACTGGGATGCAAACTCACGACCTTGCACTTGCCAGGCAGGTACTTGTACCACGTAGCTATCACCCCAGCTCTGACCCTGGAATTTTCTTAGTTCTCTCTCTGCTTCCCTATGGAGCACCCAGTGAGACCTGGGGAATCACACTAGAACTTTGTCACCCCTTCCTCAAATGTTAACCAATGACCCATTATGTCTCCTGCTTAGCATTCTCTTGAGTATTAAGGGTACAGTGCAGAATGAAATAGGAACCTTCCTGTCTTTAAGGAAATTTATATTCCAGATACAGATAATAAGCAAATAAGCAGATTTTATAATTTAGTGTAAAGAACAATTAAGCAGAATTAAGAGACAGCACAATGGGAAGTTCTGCTGCAGAGGGGTCAGGAAAGGCTCAGGTGAGAGCTACTTCCTTGAGTGAAGGACAGAAGCTGAAGGACAGATGGAGTGGTCTCAATGCCTTGCAGTCCTGCACTTGGGTCAAGATGCCAGGGACCCCCAAGCTTCCTGGCATGAAAGAACACAGGTACCATCCCCACAGGGGAGCTAAGGACAAAGTGCAGGAAGAACTTGTGAAAGTCAATACTTGAGGGTCCCCGGGTTGGGCCAAGAAGGGGCCACCTCCTGGGGGATCGTCTCTTTCCAAATACCAAGTTAGGACAGATTGCCTGTCCTTTGCAGCAAGCCCAGGAAACAAAGGTGGAATGAGGCTAAGGAGAGCCCTGACAGCCCTCTGAGCTCAGTCAGGTGAGACAGGACAGCATGTCTCTGTTGGGTCATCTGCTCCAGGGAGCCTGGTTCCGTACCAGACCTGCTGGCCCCTGTGGACCTGGTGCTGGTCCTCCACCTGCTCCTGCTAGAGCCATGCTCCCTCCCCTCCCTTCCACTTCTTCCAATAGAAAGTGCTTGACCCACAGCCTGTCCTTGAGGTTCTGCTTCCTGTGGGACAGTTGTGTCTATCAGTGCGCGGTGGTTAAACAGGTTCCAGAACCCTCTTGAGGGCTTACGGTTAACTAGAACTTGAGTGGGGCCCACACTGGATCTAGAAGAAGTCAATCATCCCTGCTCTGCCAGCAAGCTGATGGGCAATGGGCACTTCTGCAGCAGCCCAGTGAAGACATAAGCATGGGCTACTGGGCAGGCAGGAAAGGACATCAAGGAGGTGACCACTCCCCAAACTCACACTGCAGAGTGAGACCAGGCTTTGGGGCATGCCCAGAGTTAGAGCCCTGGATAACAAGCCGGACACCATCTTCGGGCGGATGCCAGGGATCCCAGAGCACCGGATAAGAGCTGGGCTGGAATCTGCAGCTCTGCAGGGAGGGGCTTACCTCGGAAGCAATAGACATTGAAGCGGCTGTGCTTGTTGGGAAAGCCCGTCTGGTTGGGGAAGAGGAAGAGCGTCTTGACGCCAGGCAGGCCCCCACCACAGCGCTGGCTAGGCGTGATAATGGGGTAACGCACACTGCCATCAGCCAGCCAGCCTGGGCTGCAGCGGTCCAGGCCACCATCCCAGGCTGCGTACAGCTGGCCCGTGGTGGCAATCTCTGCACCCCGCTCACGGCAGTATTCCCGGGCCTCCTCCAGTGTCAGCTTGTCTGGAGGAGCACCTAGGAACAGCTCCCCTGGGTGAGGAAGAGGAGGCTGTCACCAAGTAGGCAGTAGCCCCTCCCACCTGGGTCTTAGGCTCCTCATCTATGACACTCATAGGTAAGTCAGTGACCTTATCTTATAGGATCAAAGGCTGCACAGATCCTCAGGGTGACTGTAAGAGTTGAGAAGAATGTGGCCCAATGTCCCCATTTTGCAGCATCATGCACAGTCTGAACAGCAGGTAGCAGGAGAGAGAAAACTCAAACTTGGCATCCTGCCACTTGTCTGAGGTTTTGGTCACTTGCCTCTATGACAGTGTTTAAAGAGAGGGACACTGACTGTCTCCTTAGCCCTGCTTCCCCCCCATAAACTGGTGAGAGACAGTGAGGTTCAGTGGAGGCCTGACAGATCTTGGAAAGCTACAGAAGGTGTTTGTTTGCTGGCAACCCCTCGCCCCCAATCACCATTTAGGTCCTCAGCATAGCAGTACACATCATAGAGATCTTCGGGGTCCACCACTCCATAGTTCCGGACCCCAGGGTAGCCGTCCATGTCTCCGTAACAGGCCTCTCGTGGAGTCTGGATGGGATACCTGGAGAGGGAGAATAAAGACAGAACCAGTACCTCCCCCAGGGAGCCATTCCACATTGGCCCTAGGGACTCGCACTGCTCTTGGCAGCCTGGCTGTCATCTCCCAGGCAGGGCTTCGCCCAGCCTCAGACTCCCTCCTTGCCAGAAATAAGAGCCCTGAGATCCACCCTGACCCAGCAGGCCTCCCCTGACAGACCAGAGGGCACAGGTACTTCAGAGATCCCAGGAGCCCCCGGTCCATGGCCCAACCTACCTCACAGTCTGGTCAGACAGCCAGCCGGCATCGCACTGCTCGTAGCCCCCGAGGTAGGCGGCGTAGAGCTGCTCGGGTGTGGCAATTCGAGCACCTATTCGAGCACAGGCTTCCTGGGCCCCAGCAAAGGAGAAGGCATAGCGGGCAGAGCCCTCGCGGTAGAGAAAAACAACCCCTGAGGGCAGAGAGGACTTCTGAATGTGTGACCACCCGACACACGGACATCCCCTTCCCATCTGTCACACCTCTGAACCAAAGGGTAAAGTATTGACGGTGACTGAGGTCACTGGATAGCGTTGGAGATCCTCCTGCCTCAGCCCCAATTAGCTGTAATTCCAGACAAATTCTTTCTCAACTTGTCGAGCTGCTTCTGCTCCCCCATTCAACCCTCGGACCCCCAGGACAGGAATGTCCCCTCCTTCAGGACTTCTCTCAGTCCCTGTACTCACCCTTGACCTTGACCTCCACAGCGTCGCTACTGTCGTCGATGCCGTGCTGGACCTCGCAGCGATAGATGCCTGAGTCATTGGGTCGCAGCTCGCTCAGCACCAGCGAGACATCCGTGAGCGAAGCCGGGTAGGCGGGCAGCGCCACGCGGAACCGGTAGGCCTCGCTCACCTTGACGCGCAGCCCGCGTGCCACCAGCACCTCGGTCTCGTGACCGCCGGCCAAGAAAGTCCACTTGACCCGCGGGGAGCCTGGCGTGGCTCGACCCCGCGGCCGCAGGGCATGAACGTGGCACGGAATGGTGAGCGCGCCGCCCAGCACGCCCTGCAGCGGCGCGGCGTGGGCCCCGTCGATGCGCACGCGGAAGGCGCGGTCCTCTGTGGGTGGGTGGGGACGCGAAGACCCAGGACCACTGCACCTCTGTGTGGCCTCAGGGCCCTCAGGATCTGTCTTCCAGCCTAGCCAGGGCCTCCTGACCCCCACTCCAGCACCCCCCCCCCCACCCCGCCTTCAGTCTTTCAGCCTTCCTCGCAGTCGCCCAAGACGGGTGAATTTTCCCCGGGTCGCTCTTCTCAGCCCTGCGCTGGCCTCTTGCCCCGCCCCATGCACCCTGCCTTGCCCTGCCCACCAGCTCACTCCCTGGCCCACAGCCCTGTGGCTGCCACTTGTCCTCTCTGGTCCTCCCCTAGGATATCCTCCGAGGAGGGTGGAGGGCGCCAGGGAAGACACCTAGGACACCTGACACCATGTGGCGTTGCTTACCTGAGCTGTCCAAATCCAGTACATCAGCTTCGAGGACCTGGGTCAGGGCCAGGGCTACCATCAGAGCTAGGAGCTGGGCCATGTTGCAGGCTGGAGGGAGAGACCAGGCTGGACTTCAGCCATGACTTCCTTCTACCCACCACACCTCATGGGCTGAGACCCCATGGATGGTCTCTGATCCCCATTTCCCTGTCAAAAGATTCTTCCTCAAAGCTGAGACCCCACATTCTGTCAACTTACTGTGTGACCTAAGCAAGTCCCTACCCTCTCTGAGTCTGCATTTTCTTCCTCAGGGTCCTTGGGTAGCCAGATGGAAAAGGAACAGAACTCCACAAGTTGGGATGAAGTTACGTGCTTTGACAGTGTCTTGTATCAGCCAAAACCCTTGCAAATGCGCAATAGGAGGCACACAGTAGGAGGTCAGTAAATGCTTAGAGCAAGAATGGTGGGTGCTATTAGATAGTGGGACCCAATATCAGTGGGCTCCACATCCCTGCATTCAAACAAAACTGCAGATTAAAGTATTCAGAGAACAATATCTATACTGGACATGTATGGACTTTCATAGTTATTATTCCCTAAACAGTATAACAACTATTTACATATTATTTACATTGTATTGGGTACAATTAGAAAGCTAAACATGGTGGCACAAGCTTATAATGCTAACACTCTGGGAGGCTGAGGCAAGAAGACTGCAAGTTCAAGTCCAGCCTGGGCAACTTATTGATTTAGTGAGACCTTATGTGAAAGAAGGAAGGAAGGAAAGAAGGGAAGAAAGAATGAAGAAAGAAAGAAAGAAAGAAAGAAAGAAAGAAAGAAAGAAAGAGAAAGAAAAGAAAAGAAAGGAGGGGAGTGGAGAGGAGAGGAGAGAAAGAAGTGTGGGCTGGGAATATAACTTAGTGGGAAAGGCCTTGATTCAATATTCAGTACAAAAAAAAAAGATTCAGAAATGCTTTTGAGCATACAGAAGGATGCATACAGGTTCTGTGCAAATACTGCATCATTTTATACAAGGGACTTAAACATCTGCAAGTTTTGGCATCCACTGGAATTCCTAGAATCAAAGCCCCACACACATCCAGGGACAAATGAAGATTCCTCCTGCTCCCCCAGTACCAGGCACCTTCTCAGTGCCCCCCCCCCCCCCGTAGTCACCCATCCAACTTTGCCTGCCCTTCTCTTCCTCTCTGGGCACCACATACTGGACCTTCCAGGAGGGACCCTAGACTGAAACTAGGCAATGCACGATTTGTCCCCAGGCTATGTTGTCCTTATCTCCTCCCATCATTGCTCATAAGGAAACTTCTCTTCAGCCTGTCCTCCTCATCCTTCCTTGGCTACCCCTCCTTTCCTCCTCCAGCCATTCCTTTCTGCCTGGCATGGCTTTCCCACCGGATCTCCTGGCTCAGAAACCAGCTGGGACAAAGCCCCTGTCTCTGCCAGGCTGGCCTCCATCCAGATGTCCCCCTCCCCCACCCTACCTTTTGTAAAGGGCCTGGGTTAGGGGACACCCCTTCCTGCCCCTGGCTATTAGAGGCTCTAGAACCTGGAACAGTCTGCTCAAGACTTGAAAGGACTCTTCCTTTCATAAGAGTGGGGGGCAGCATTGAGGAATGGAGATTAATGTCCCCCTCCAAAGAAGGACAGGGCTGGCCCTGGGTTCCCCACAAGAGCAGATCAGGCACCAGGCTACTGTGCCCTCAGATTGCAGATCTAGTGACATCATCTTCAGAGTTAGAAGAATATGGGGGTGCTAGCCTGCCACGGAAGGGGCCAGTGATACAGCAGGAGGGATAAAGGTTACACTGCAGACAGGACTTCCTACAGATCAAGCTCTCTCCCACTGAGTACCCACTCCCACTACAGGCTTGTTGTTCCACATCCATCTCCTCTGCCCTCTCAGGCTGTTTCACACGTGGCCCCTTTTTCCTAAGCCTGAACCAATTGGGGAAACCCTTCTCCTAGATCCTCCCAGGCCAGGCTCTGCTGGCACCCCTCCACTTTCCCCCTGCCCTAAGCATAGTTTGGTTCAAGTCAAAGCTGGAGGAAGAGTGGAGAGCCAGTGCTCAGGGTCTTACTTGATTTCAGAGAGAAGACGGGGGCCAGATAAGAGGGTCCCGAGGCCAACTCCAGGCTGGAGCCCTTAAGAGGATTTTTGTCTGATGGAGTGGAAACTGCTTGGCATGAGTGGCCAGTATCAGCGAGAATACTTGCTGCCATGCAGCTGAGTGTGGACAGGACCCAGCTTGGCACCCTCCAACCCTAGAGGGTTGCAGCTGAAGCCCTCACCAGCCTGGCTCCCCAACAGGTGGCCAAGGAGCCTGTGAAGTGGAGCCCTTCTGGACCAACTTCCAGCATGCACCACTCTTTCACTTCTGCTTTGACAGCAGGTGACCAGTGAGGGTTTGGCTACCCAGAGAATATAGAGGACACTGCATGTCCCTCTAAGAGCAGGGTTACTGGCCACAGGGGACTGAGGGAACCCTGGATGGCTCTTTCCTTTCCCCGTAGTCATGTAGGACCTCAGTCCTTGCTGGCACAGTGAGCGGCTCTGAGGAGATTCCCCGCCAGGGAGCACAGGAGCTCAGGGCTCTGGCCTGCCACACCCCACCAGGCCCACTTCCTCCCTTTTATTTATCCAGAGCCTCCCATAACCTCAGTGCTAAGCAGCCACCCCTTCCCCTGCCCACTCCTTCCCTCTCTCCAACTCTGCATCCTGCTCCAGCCTCTGGATTCTTGCCCTTGATCTTCTCAAGCATTTCAGGAACTTTCTTCTCGTTACATTATCATTCCTGTCATCTCTCTCACAGGCTTCTCAGACTGATGCCCAGAGTCAAGACCAGGCCATGTGTGTGCCTTCCCTAACACCCACCAGCTCCATGCCCAGTGCCCACCAGCTGGCAGTCAAAGGTGTGCTGTGCAGGACCTGAGCTCCAGGCTCAGCAGGGAGCTCAGCAGCTCCCATCAGGAGGGACCAACAAGAACCCACAGTCCCAGGGATGCCTTGGGGCTGGCAGGAATAATTGCAACAATCCCATAAATAGTGCTATTTATTGGAAGCACAACTAATAATACTATGAGCAACATCTCCAGCAGTGCTGTTCAGCTCCTTCTGGTATAAAATCTCAACTGTGAACTATGGACTTCTCAGCAGCCAAGCTGGTCACAACACCACGGTCCTGGCACCACCGCGGGTGGGTCTATGGTGGCCACTGTTCCCTGATCCGACTGGTGTTAGCTGAAATCTAAGCGCTGCAGATAGTAAGGGTGCACAGAAATGGGATGGCAGTCTCTTGGTCCTCTTAGAACCATGTGTGTGGAGCTACTCTGAGGGGAGGAGGTGTGAACTACCCAGGGAGAAGCTTTTAGCCCTGCACAGCCCAACTCCAGCTGAGCCCCCCCCTGAGAAAAACCGCCCGTGTTTCTCCCTTTTTAGAGGATGGAGAGCTGAGGCTCAAGGAGACCAACTAGTAAGCCCAAGGTTGCACAGAAATAAGTGGCAGAGTTCGGGTTCCAGCTCGGGCCCGCACAGCTGTCCTCCTAGGCTCTTAGGGCTTCGTGCGTGCTGTGTCAGGTGCCCAGGAAGGGTCACAGGGCTCCTGGCGCTGCTCCTGCGGGGCAGCTCCCCCTGCATGAGGCAAGGTCGGGAATCCTCGCGGGCAGCTGCCGGGGGGGACTGGAGCATGCAGCCCGGTAGACGCGAGGCCCTAGGGGGCGTTCCCAACCTGCGGGGGCTGCAAACCAGACCTCGGGTAGCGCCCGGAGCTCGCCAGAGCCTGTGCATGAGTGCGCCTGCAGCCCGGCGCGCTGAGGTGGAGGCTGCGTGGTTGCCGCAGAGCCCAGCTCCCGCTCCCCTACCGGCCTTGGCCAGGCACTCACCTACAGAACGAGCAAGCGCAGGGGTCGTGGGCGAATCTGCAAAGTTCCCCGCAGGTCCCGGGGTCTCCCCTGGTCCGCAACTCTTTCTGGCCACGGCCGAGACTGCGGCGGAGACTGCGCGGGCGCGAGGACCAGCCCGGCCCCTGGGCTCGCAGAAGAGGGCGCCGGCCCGCCGGGCGCCGCACAAAACCCCCTTTCTTCCCCCGTCCCGCCCCGCCCTGCCCCTGCCTCCCCGCCCCCTGGCCCCGAACACGGGGGGCTCAGGACGGTCACCGGACCGACTGCCTCTTCTGAGTCGGTTCCCGGCGGCAGCGGAGAGGGCAAGGGCAAACGAAGTAGGACATCATTCCAGGGATGAGAAGCGAGGACGCGGAGTAGGAAGGGAGGCAGCAGGGACCGGAGGGAACTCTGGAGAATGATGCTGCAGCTGGAGAGATGGAAGTTAGACACCCAGAGGGACTTCCCATTGGTCACAGCGGGAGAGGAGGGTCTCGAACTTAGTGAGGAAGAGAATAAAAGGCGGAGGGACCCGACCGAGGCTTTGCTTCGGGAAAGAGCTACACACTGCCCACCCCATCCCCCATGCAAAGGGGGAGCTCTTTTTTTGAGGTTGGATGAGGTGCACGGGACTGCAGCCACCTTCGTGGAGGACGCTCTGATTGGATTTTAGTCTCCCGTGGTGCTCCCACTCGCTGCACGGAGGAGGAGCTGACTTTGCAGCTGGGGGGATGGAGGTTAGACCGCAGAATCATGGGTTAAGCAAAGAAAACCGAGTGCTCTCTAGAGGGACTGGTGTGGCGACGACTCGGTGAGAGGACATGAAAACCAATGTGCAAAATGCAGGCGTTGCTGGGAGCCGGGTGAGCCTCCCAGGCAGGGCTGTGGCTCCTGAATGTGCAGCCTGGTGCCAGGGGTGGCCCTGAGTGCTGCCCAGCTGACAGGCACTCCTCTGCAGCCAGAATACCAATGACACCCGCCGCCCCTGGCCCCAGCCCCACAGCCTCTGCTTTCCCAGGCTTCTTTTTTTTTTTTTTTCTTCTCTCTCCTCCCCTCCCTCACAGGACTCTAGGCAAAGCCTTGGCGTGAACTGTGGACGGGACAGCCAGATGTCTGGCTCACTCTCCTGGATACCAGCCATTGGCACCAGGAGTAGTTATGGTGGGCTTTGATGCCCACAGTCCCCAGTAGTGTCCCCCAAAGATTGCAAGTACTGTGGGGTGCCTGAGGCACAACGGTAGCCTGCAGCAGGCACCTGCCCTTCATCTGGACAACATCACAAGTTCCTTGCCGGCCCCGGGAGTCTCCTGGGCAGGCAGGGTCAGAGTTCATGGGGGGAATTCTGTTGTTACTTGTTGGACACCCCACCCCACTCCACTCCCCACTGCCTGCTCTGCAGACTTGTTTCTCAAAAGCTTTAAGAAGCTCACAAAAAATGTCCCAAGTCTTAGAGGCTTTAGAGGGATCTTCTACTGTAGGGACAAGACAGAAACACATAAGGTGGGGTGAGATCCCCAACAAGAGATATGGCCCAGGCAGGGATGCAAGGTTGATGGGGACAGAGAAAGGACCTGGGATAGTCAGGGAGGCAGAGGCCTTAGTTTACTCATGTCATTTATATTTTTATTTTATTTATTTATTTACTCATTAATGTATTCAGTACATGGTCTCACTATGTAGCACAGACCCATAGCAATCCTTCTGTTTCTCATTTCACTTAAAACTATTAACAGGAGGCTGGGGAGGTAGCTCAGTAGAATAAGACCTTGCCTGGTAAGTGCAAGGGCCTGAGTTCAATCCCTGGTTGTGAGAAAATTATTAACAGAATACAAACTGTAGACCAGATAGCATTTTAGGCCATAGTGCTGCTGACCCAAGTACCTTGTTGGAGAGAGAATCCCAGAAGAGCTGTGAGAAAGGGTCTGGACAGTGCTGGGGGCACCCTAGCACCTTTTTTCTGATCTCAGATCTTGTATGTCAGAGCTGAAGGAGGACAGTCTTGGCACGGCTATGCGTCTTGCCTGCCCCACACAGGCCTGTGGGGCCATCTCCGTAGGGCTCCACAGGGCTTCAGGCCAGCCAGGCTGAGCCAGTCAACTTAGTGGCTGCAATTCAAGTGGTGGCTGAGATGTAACCACAGTTCTTGCCTTGGGGAAGCCTGGCTGTGACCAGAAAGTCAGAGAAAGTGACCTTCTTGGCCAGCTTCCCTCATGACCTGAAGTGCGGGCACACACTTTGGAGTTCTGGGGGAGTCCAACCTTGACCAGGGCCAGCAGCATCTCGTTGAGGACAAGCCAGACAGTCTGTTCCAAAGGTGGGCTCCTCCTGCTGGGAAAGCAGATATGGTGAGAAGGGAGCAGCTGCACAGCCGCTCTGGAGTCCCGGTGCTCGAGTTACAGTTGGCTGCGGTTTATTTCTCCTGAAGGGGGCCTGGGAGACAGCTCAGTAGAACAAGCGCTTGCTTGGCAAGTGCAGGGTTGGTCCTGAGTTCAATCCCTGGTATTGAAAAAAAAAAAAAAATTCCCCTGAAGCTGGGTTGTCTTCCATTCAGGGGCTGCCTGTGGGGCCCACAGCTTGCTCTCAGCAAAGCCTGGTGCTTTCCCTTGGCCAGGCATCCGCATGTGGGCACCTAGGCACCAAGTCTCCTGTGGGAGCCTGTGGACCACTCCCCTGGGAACAGGGTGAGGACTCCTCATTTGGGAGTGGAGTCCTTTCCTGAGAGATTCTCAAGGCAGAAACATCTTCCCACAATTTTTCCCCCAATAGCTCCAACTTGGAAAATACACACTGAATTCTAACCTGCCCTTCGAAGTGGTGACTGCTGATTGGGGGCTGTCTTTACAATCACAGAGCCTCGCATCTTAACCTGTAGCTCTCGGATTCTCCTGCATTTCTGTTCACTGTCTCATTAAAGACAAGAACAAGATGGCCTTCTGGCAGTCCCTCTGGATCTCAGAAAGGGATCCCAGACCCTGGCTGGAAGCATAAGGGACCAGTGAAGCAGGAAGGATGAAAACCAGATTTCACATGGAACTGCCTGTCTGGGTAGCACAAGTTGAATATCTCTGGGAACCTCAGGTGTCTCCTAGA
Organism: Capromys pilorides; assembly: GCA_004027915.1. NCBI lineage: Eukaryota > Metazoa > Chordata > Mammalia > Rodentia > Capromyidae > Capromys > Capromys pilorides. Next base: position 21,178 of record PVKN010000744.1, on the reverse strand, counting down.
CAAAAGGTGATGACAAATGATAGAACTGACAGAAGTATGAATGTATTTCCCACCATCCAGGCCAGTTCTGACAGAGCATCTCCCCCAGGGAAGAGAAAGATGAAGTGAAAAAGGAGAGGGAGAAAGATGGAGGGAGGTGGAGCTCGGGCAGCTCTGCTCTCTCCCACGTGCACCCTGCTGGCTGCCTCCCAGGCTCCCAGGCCCTGGGGAGTTTTCCAACTTCTCTGGAGAGAACAATTCATCTTCTTCCTCCAGCCATCCCCCTTGACCCCCATGCAGGCCAGGCCAAGACCCGAGCTGAAGCAGACTCCTCTTCCTAGTTCTGCCTCCTGATGCCAACTCCAGGGCTGCCCCCAGACAGTCCTGGACTCTCCTTCACAGCGGCCAGGGCAAGGCCTGTCTTTTCTGACTCCTAGACATGCTAGGAGATATGGGTGACATGTCCCACAAGCACCTGGGTGCTATGCCATGTGAACATAGGACCAGGACGGAAGGGGGTGCACCACTGAGCGCTGGCACAGCTGTGTCCAGAGAAAGGAGCTTTGATAGCTTGTGAATGGGCCAGGAAGGACAGGACCCCACCCCATGCCCCGGGGATGGCAGACATGTCTCTGACAGTGACTAGAGTTGGGAGAATAGAGAGACAGGGAAATGGGGAGGGACTTGTAGGTTGCATGACTTTGTGGAAGAGCCTGCTTCCCAAGCAAGACCTGCTATCCCTCTGAGCCCGTCAGACCCTTACAAAATGGAGAAAACCCATGTGTTCAGCCTGCTCCACAAAACACAAGCGAAGGGACTGGAGGGCTGGGCCGTAAACACACACCACACCTTCCTTCTGAAGAAGGGTCTGTCCCAAAGAAGAACCCTCCAGCCCTTGCCTTGCTTCCAGTGGGGAGCATCACACTTTCAGTCCTCAGCCACGCCTGGGTGGGTTCTTGTCTTTTCTCATTGCTTAGACAAAATATTCAACACTCAAAGCTAAAGGAAAAAAGGTTTATTTTGGTTCACAGAATGTAGAGGTTTCATCTCATAGTCAGCTGGCTCCACAGCAGGGTGCCACGGCAGAGGGCATTGTAGAGGAGAAACAGCTCATGGCAGGCAGAAGGCAGGAGGCGGCAAAGCAGCAAAGTAAAGAGGAAGCAGCAGCAGCAGCAGCCTGCCTCTCTGTCTCAGTTATTTTCTCCTCATTGCTGGGACAAAATACCCAACACTCCCCCCAACCCCCAAAAAGAAGGAAAAGTTTATTTAGCTCATAGCTCATGGAGATTTCAGTTCACATGCAGTTGGCTCCAACGAAGATTGGCACATGGCAGGGGGCAGCCATTCATGACAGTGGAAAACAGCAAAGAACAAAAGGGAGGAGTAGCAGTAACAGAGCAGGTCTGTCTCCCTTATGCTGCATCCAGGCTATCTGCCCCAGGCTTGGTGTAGCACTCACACCCATAATCCCAGCACTGGATCATGAATTAATCATAAACTCTAATTTAGTAATCACACACCCTTAATCTCAGCATCACATATCTTGGATCCAGCCACCTCTGAAAGGCCCCATCTGTGACCACCTGAGCCCCTCCTTTGGGGATTATCCAAACACAAGCCATAGCAGGTATGGTGGCACATGCCTGTAATCCCAGCACTTGGGAGGCTGAGGCAGGAGATCACTACAAATTTGAGGCCAGCCTGGGCACATAGTGAGTTCAAGGCTAGCCAGAACTACATAATAAGACCTTATCTCAAACGACAAACAAAACAAAGCACAAAACCTCATCTCTCTGAGCTTCACTTTCCTCTTTAGAAGATGGTGGGAGCATGTTGTTTATTTTTGCTTTGTTTTTTTAAGAGCAGAATAGATTCATTGGGGGAAAGAAAGCTCCTGTCTAAAAGAGGCACAGGAGGGGGGTCCCAAGCAGGTTGTCCCGAAAAAGTAGAGAAGGTTTTTTTTTTTTTTTTTTTTTTTTTTTTTTTGGCTGGCTCAGGCTGCCTTAAGGGTGGATGTGGGGATCAAACCGCTGTCTCCTGGGCCTCACTGTCCCCTATGCCTGACTGGGATTGCCCTCGCAGGCGCTTAAACCACTGAGCTAACCCAAAAGCCCCCAACCTTGTTTTTTTTGTTTTTTCCATCTTAACTCCCTTTTATTACAACATCAAGGAAAGTCATTTGTGGAGTGGGGGGATGGCCATGGATTGATAAAACACAGAGATTAAGCTACTCACGACTTCACTACCTACCCCGCCTAGGAGCACGTAAATAGTGTGGGTTCTGGACATGTGTTGTGGGCTTGCAGTGCGTGTATGCATGGTGTGGGGTGACTTCTCTGTACGGTTTTGTTCTTTTAATTTCTCAACGGGTGACAGCTAGACTCGGCATCTTCGGGAATCCCCTTGCTAGAACTGAGATCCAGCTTTCTTCTTCTAGAACTTCCTGAGCTGAGACGAGATCACCACTGCCGCACGCTCGGTCCCTGGGGCATCCATGTCAATGTCGAACTCTTCCTGGACTTTCTTCTGCCCATCATTTCTCCCAATGTCTTGTTTTCCATTGGTTGCCCCAGTTCCTTGTCACTCGCTCACGTTAGCTTCAGCTCCCAAGCGCGTCCTGCCACTCAGCACAGAGAGCACTGCTCAGGGTCCTGCTCCACCGCCCCGGCTTTTCTCTTAAAAAGGCCAACCTTGTTTTGATGTTGGAACTATGTAAATGTTTTATATAATTAAAGTAAAGAAAAGAAAAGCAAGCCCTAAAAATCTAAAACAAATAAAAACAAATGTATCTATTTACGTATAGGGTTGAAGAAAAACAACATGAATTTTCCTGCAAGTGGTTGTAGAACTCCAGTTTGAATATACATTTCCACATCTGTACTCAGATATGTTTTTTTGGAGGGGCAGGGTTTCACTATGTCTACGTTGCCCTTGAACTTACAATCTTCCTGCCTTAGCCTCTCAAATGAGAAGCTGGGATTTCAGATATGTATCATCATGCTTGGCTGATTTATTTGCATAAGTTATTTATTCATTTATTTGGTACAGGGTCTTATTATGCAGCTACTGAGCTATCTTCCCAGCCCTATTTGCATAAGTCTTAATGTTGGCATTATTATCCTGAGCATTAATATGAAGTGCTATTAAACAATATTTTAATTAAGAAAATAAGCACAGAAGTGGTTTTAGAATCAAGATTGTTAGTGTAGGAGAAGAAAAGTTGGGTTGTAGAGATAGCTCAGCACTCTAAGCATCTGCCTAGGCAAGTGTAAGGAAGTAGGTTTGATCCCCGGCACCACATGCCAAGGCTGGGTGTAGTGGCACACACCTGTAATCCCAGTGCTTGCAAGACTGAAACAGGGTCACTGTGAGTCCAAGCTGTGTAGTGAGACTCTGTACCAAAGAAAGAAAGAAAGAAAGAAAGAAAGAAAGAAAGAAAGAAAGAAAGAAAGAAAGAAAGAAAGAAAGAAAAGAAAAAATTACTAATTTTTAGCCCAAATTTGAAATATCAGCATGAATTTATATATATACAATACACACAAAGTATATGTATTTATGATATAGATGATAGATGACTGATGGATGATCTGCTGTTTAATAAAAAGCTCAGAAGCAGTGACTACCCAGCAATATTAAACATCCTTTCTGCCCAAATTGTGGTCTCTAGCATTTCCCACTAAAAGGAGGAAGGGTGCTTTGGAGGAATTCCACATCTGGGACACGCTTGAGAACAAGGAAGTTGGGAGACTCAGATCGGGGTCCTGTTCCAAAGTCCAGTGGTTATTTGGGAAGATTTCCACTGATCCAATTAAATAATTGCAGCACAAAACTGAATGACATAAGATATGGAAACATCAGCTGGGCGTGCAGGCGCATGCCTGTAATCCCAGCACTTGGGAGGTTGAGGCAGGAGGATTGGTGTGAGTTTGAGACCAGTCTGGGCTACAAAAGTGAGCTCAAGGCCAATCTGAACTGTATAGCGAGACCCTGTCTCAAAAAAAAAAATATATGGAAACATCAAATGTATTAAAAAGCCTGTGATCTCATAATGATAATTTTAAAAACCACAGGTCACCTCTGGACATTGATAGGGCCCAACAGCTGATTCTGAAAATCAATAGGGCTTAGCAGATACCATTGCTTCTCCCCATATCCCCTTGGCACTCACCTCAACAGGCCCGAGACTGAGGGTGTCTATCTCCCTGCAGAGGCACGCCTGGCCTCAGGGCACCCAAGTAAGAGCACAGTCAGTGCCTCTGCTCGCAGCCCTCCCGTGACAGAGGGGCCAGAGAGCGCCTTCGCCCAGTTACCCTCTGCAGGTTTTCTGCTGTTCCCCTTCTCCTGGCAGTCTTGAGCCCTCTTGGCCACAGCGACAGCCCATTCAATTATGCACCTTTTACTGACTTCCTTCCCCACTTTCACAGGCCCATCAAGATTTGGGAGTTTTCCAATTTACCAAGCTTAGAGCAAAACTAAGTGGTGTGTTTGTGATAGGGCCTGAGTGTATTTGGAGAACACAAACAAGTCATACCTGTAGCCAGATCCTGTGTTATCTAGCTATGGGCACTGTTTTAGCGACTTTTCTCTCCTTGTTGAGACAAAATACCTAATATCCAGACTTAAAGTGGGGAGAGGTTTATTTAGCTTACAGCCCATAGATGTCTGGCTCCAAGGGGGAGGCGTATTGAAGAGAACAGTTCATGATGCCCACAAAAGAAACAACAAGGGAACTTTAACAGTGTCTTCCTGCTTGTTTTATACTGTATCTAGGCTACTGGGATTAGCTGGTGCCAAACTAATCAGTGGAGTGATTTATGAATCACCAACCCTTAATCACACCATTGCACCATGAATCAGCCACACACCCAGATCCAGCCACCTCTGGAAAAGCCCACCTATGACTGCATGAGGCTTTGGGGAGACATGTAAACGCAAGACATAACGGGCATGCACTCTTTCTCAGCTCATCTAGAATTCTTGGGGGATTTCTATATGACCATGGGGGAAGAGCCTAGGCTAGTTCATGGAGCAGTCTGTTTGGTACCTGAATGCCAGCTCTACTGTGCCACAACCCCACCCACAGGGGCCTGGGAAGATAGGGTGAGGGAAATCCTTCTGGGGAGGTTTCCTTTCAGTGAGAGAGGTGATTGGAGGTAAATGTGGACAGATGGACTCTGGGGCAGTGCAGTGGCCTGATGGCCTGTGAGGGACCAGGGAAGAGCAAGACTGGAAAGCTGGAAACAAGGGAGTCTGGGGTAGAGGTCTGTGGGTGGACTTGCAGGAGCAGGCACAGAGCGCTCAGCTCTCTGAGTCGTGTGTCTCACTATTAAGGAACCCTCACTGCAGAAGAGGCATTGAACGGCTTGTGGGACAGAAGGGCTTCAGCAGACAACAGCTAGCCTTTGTCCTGCTCCAGGCCTGGGCTTGCATGATGGTCCATGAGTAGAGCAATTGTGGCAGTCAGTATGGGGACTCTACAGGCTCACCAGCACGGGCTGCCTCTAACTGAGCTGACCACAGCTGTGTGTGTGGCCTGTTAGCAGCGAGATATGCTGGCCCCTCAACATGGTACCAACCCTAGAGGAGACAAGCCACTTGGTCATCTATTGGTTATAATGTATCTCTTTCAGTCTGGAAGGAGGATTAGTGAGCATGCTGATATAGATCTTTCTTCTCTGACCTAGAGCTTTGGCCAGCATCTAGGGCACAAAGTAATAGCATATTCTCATGAAATCTCTTATAATCTATCTCCTCCAAGCAAAATGATTCACTGCTCAGTGAAAGAAAGGTGACTAAGGGAATGTGACACTGTACTACATCACCCTGGAGCTCTTAGCTTAGTGGCAAATTACAATGGCTTCTCCACAGCACATCTAAAGCTTGCTTGGGAGCAAGATCCTTTGGGACCTTCTTGCCCTCCTTCAAAACACAGTATATAGAATCTGTAGCTATTACACTGTGGTCTATCCAAGATGGCTAGAAATCAAGGGTACAGAAAGGGAAGTGCCACCATCCTGGTGGGGAATTTGTGCTTCTAGTTCTTGCACATGTGGACTGGTCCCTGGGGTGGAGTATGCAGCAACCAGAGATCACAGGATCATTTGAGGAACTTCATGCCAGTGAGTGGTAGGCAAAGAAAGGAATTCTGTTGGAAGGGACATCCCATGAGCCTGCCACTACAGCAGTAGTGCCCTGTTGGAATCTTGGTAATGAAAGTCAATTGTCCAGGCCAGTGAGATGGCTCAGTGGTCTACAGCGCCTGCTCAGGCAAGCTTAGGCATCCTCAGGGACCGTGGTTCAATCCCTAGCACCACATGCTGCGCCAGCCCCAACCCCAGGGCAGGCTGAGCCAGCCATAATAATAATTAAAAAAGTCAATTGTCCATTAGGAAGGCTCCATAGAGCAATGGAGGGAGCTGAGGGGAGGAAAATGTTGGATACAGCTTTGGAGACAGTGGCATCAACACTTAGTGTGGTTTGAACCCTTGCAGCAACAGGCAGAAACACTGAAACAACCCAGGATTTGGAGGCGGATTTATTCACATCAATGGGCACTGATCTCTAGTAGTCGAGGGCTTTTATGTGATGCACAAGCAGGTGGTACAAAGGAGTGACAAAGGTGAGACAGAACTGCCTGGCAGTTCTCATTAGTTAGGTGGGTGATATAATTGGCTACAAGGTACATTAATGATCATCAGCTTATGAAGCTTGGTACAGTGGTACTATCAGAGATCCTGCATGTCCGGTTGTGCTCTCATGGTTCCAGGGCTCAAGGAAGTAATTGCAAAGCCATGAAGCAGTTACAGAGCTAGACAGTTTCAAAAGAACAAAATTTTGAAAACAACAATTTCTCTTGCACAGTTTTTCCCTTTCGCCCTGTCATAAGAACTCCTCTTAAGAAATTAGAACTTGCAATCTGCCACCACTCTGATGCATCAGTGACAAGACAATTGGAACCAGCCTGAAGTGGGAAGGAACCAGGAAGTCCAAAATGCCATAACCCACATTCTGCAGTACCCCTCTGGGAGCGGGTGCTTTGTGACGTCTGTGACTCTGCCTGAGGGCTTTATTTTCTTTTTTTTTTTTTAATTTTTTTTAAAAATTTTTATTTGTTTATTTGTTTGCTTGTTGTGTTTGTTTGTTTCTTTATTTATTCATTTTGTGGCTGGCTCAGCCTGCCCTGGTGGTGGCGCTGGCGCAGCATGTGGTGCCAGGGATCGAACTGCAGTCCCCGCAGTTGCCTGAGCCCTCCTAAGCAGGCGCTTTAGACCACTGAACCATCTCGCCGGCCCCAATTTTCTGATTGTAGAAGCATGTCTGGGTTCAGGACAAGCCAGGAACGATGGAGAGTTCATGTCCTAGAAGAGTCCTCAGAAACAGATCACGTCCTTTTTTTTGCAGTCAGGTGGCTTCCACTAGGAGGAGAGATTCCTAGCAGGATTGGGCTCCCATTGCCCCCCTGCTTTTTCCCACCCCTTCAGTTGGCTTCCTTCCCTTTCTTTTCTTCTTCTCCAGTCCTCTTTCAGTGACTCTGAACATCATCTCCAAAATAAACCAAGCATCTTCAGATTCCTAACTCAAGATCTACTGTTAGGGAGCCCCAAACAAGTGGAAGCATTAATCCTACCCTCTCTAAATGGGTTAAATGTCTGGATAACAAAACAGTTGTACCGGGATTTTTTTTTTTTTTTTTTTTTTTTTTTTTTTTTTTTTTTTTTTTTTTTTTTTTTGAGGTAGCTACTTGAAATTGAACTCAGAAAGCCTCTACAACTGAGCTACATCCCTAGCCCATTATTTTTGAGACAAGATCTCATTAAATCAAATTTGTGATCCTCCTGCTTCAGTTTCACTTGCAGCTGGGGTTGCAGGTGTGTAAGTGTCACATAAAGTGTTGAAGGGTACAGAGTCCAGCTGTAGGTCATGTCCTATTCTGAAGAGGCATCTTCCCTGATACGTTCTATGAACGTATTCTTTATTTCCAAGCATCCTGTGTTAAACAAGTGGGGTACATCTAAGGACATGAGAGACAGAAGGAGAGACACAGACCCATGCAGAGGCTGACACAGACAAGGTAGCCAAGAGTTCCGACAGTAACCAGGAGCTGGACAGTGTGAGAGTGTTGGTTATATTGTTGAGACAGGGTCTCTTCTAAGTTGAGCAGGCTGATGTCAAACCCACAGCCACCTGGCTCAGTCTCCTGGGAATTTTTTCTTTTTCTTTCTTTCTTGTTTGTATTTTAGGGAAGGGGCTGCAGGGTGCTCAAGGTCTCACTACTAGATCAGTCTCATAGTGATCCGCTCAGGCTGCCTTAAGGGCCAGTGGGGTAAGGCTTGTGGAGCTGGGGATTGAACCCCGGGGTCCCCTGTGCCTGACTACATTTGTCCCAGCAGGGGCTTAAACAACTGAGCTAAACAGCAGGTTCCCCAGCCCATCCACCTGTTTAAAGCCTCAGATGGAGCTGGGATTACAGGTGCAAGCCACCACGCCCAGTCTCAATGGCCATCTCAGCACACGCTCCATGGGCAGGGCTGGCACGGCAGGCCTGGGGATCAAAGCTAGGGGCTGTGCCTGCTTGCAGGCGCTTTAAGGTGCTTTAATCCACTGAGCTATTTGGCCGGCTCTTTCTTTCTTTCTTTCTTTCTTTCTTTCTTTCTTTCTTTCTTTCTTTCTTTCTTCTTTCTTTCTTTTTTTGAGACAGAGTCTTGCTGTATATTTCAGGCTGTCCTCAAACTCACAGTGATCCTCCTGCCTCAGTCTCCTGAGTGTTAGGATTACAGGTGTGGACTACTATGCCTGGCTTGATTCAGGTTCTTAAACAAAATGACATAGAACAAAGAAAGTTGGTCGTGTTAGTACATGTCTGTAATTCCAGCCACTTGGGGGTCTGAGTCTGGAAAATCGAAAGTGCAAGACCGGCCTGGGCAACTTAGTGACTTTGTTACATTTTGCCTCAAAACAACGACAAAACACAAAAAACAACTGTAAAATTATAAGGAAGGTAGTTCAGTGCAAAGACCCTGAGTCCCAGTAACACAAAAAAAAAAAAAAAAAAAAAAAGAAAGAAAAGAAAAAGAAAAAGAAACGGAGACAAAGATTGCGAGAGAAAAACAGGAAGAAAGACAGGTGAGCTCAGGAAGGTGTGGATGGGCCGGTAACTACCAGTACTCTCCAGAACCTAGCCTGCTGCCTCAGGAGCCTGCTGCAGGCCCCTATGCTTCTACTAATAGTTCGAGCTCTGGTACTTGTAGGCCCAAGTAGGATTGCTCTCTCCTGCCCCCTTGTGGTTGGGTGGGGCTGTGCCGTGTTAGTTCTGGACAGAATGATGTGCTTCTTTCGCAGACACCTCACCTCCCCCCAGCCGGCTCCCCTTCCCGAGATTTACAGCACTGTGACATATGAAAGTTGCTTTGCTTTTTTAATCTTTATTTATTAATTTATTTGGTACAAGGTCTCGCTATGCAGCTCAGGCTCGTAGTGATCCTCCTGTCTCAGCCACCCCAACCCTGGGATTGCAGGTGTACACCATCATGCCCTGTTTCCAGGTAGTCCCAGGTTCTGGGGCCAGAAACCCGGACCCTTGCACTTGCCAGGCAGGCACTTAGACTGCGAAACTATCTCCTCAGCCCCAGAGTTGTTCTGACAGCATAGTCTAGTTGTCCCTGGCTAATACAGTCCTGTAGCCCTACAGGCTGCCTGGTAAGATACTGAATAACAGTAATTATTTTTTAAAGGAATAGAGCACTATTTTGACTCACGCTACAGCAGCCTCGGTCTGTGAACAGTCAGCTGGCTCCAAGGCAGGGTGACACAGCACAGAGACCTGAGGGAGGAGAGCTGCTCACTGCCTGGTGGTCTGGAAAGGGACAGAGAAGAGGAGGTGAGGAGGGAGAAAAACCCTTCAGGCCAGGCCCCCAGTGATCCCACCTCCTCCAGTCAGATGCCACCTCCCAACAGCAAGCCACTATACTGCCTTGTTATGGTTTGTGTCTAGTTGTCCCCCCAAAGCCTCATGCAGTCATGGGGCAGCTTCAATAATTCTGATTATTGTGGATGTGGGTGCTGCAACCACGCTGGGGCAGGTAATCTGCATTACAATGTGAGGAGGGGAAAGAGGCTCCCTAGCTGTCTGAGCTGCTGCCCTTCCCTTTGCTGTTCGCTCTTTGCCACGGCCATGAAGGGCTGCCCTCTGCCACATGCCACTCTGCCCTGGAGCAAGCTGAGAATGGACTGAAACCTCCAAACACTGTGAGCTAAATAAACCTTTCCTTCCTTAATTCTGAGAGTTGAATATTTTGTCCTAGCAATGAGAGAAGAGTAACTGAGACACGCCTCCATCAAATGGTTACTATTGTTGACATATTAATTAAAATAATGATTTTAATTATAGATTCTACATGCTGAGTGGCCCTGATGCTCTACTCAATATATGCAATATCTCTGTCAATCCTCACAAAAAAAAAATGCAGGAGAAAGACAGTATTGTCCCCTGGCCAAGAGGAGAAAAACAAAGCTTAGCGACTGTGACAAATGTCCTGTCTTCTGTGTGATGGTCATGGAAGATGCGGGTCACTCTACCACTCCATGCCATTCATATGATATTGACAAGAGAAACTGATTTTAGCAAAATAGTTTAGCAAATATGTCCTGTTTGGAAAGCAATTTTAGCACATATACTAAGCACCACCAGAATATTTACACTCTTTGCCCCACTCATTACTGTTGGCTCCCAGGATTTTGTGGTGCAGTTAGATTGCCTGAAAAGAAAGTACAGTTTGCATAATGATGCTCTAGTTAATAAACAGTGGCTTTGTAAGATTATGATAGGGATAAAAAGTTCCTATTGTAGAGTGAGCACATAGCTGGAGAACAGATAACAGAAAAATAAACTGCAGGGGGAAAAAGAATGCCTAAGAAAATTCACAGTGAGGATTTAGCAAAAATGGTTGCAGACTTCAACATGCTCGCTATTTATTTATTTCTGTCTTTTTGAGTCAAGGTCTCGCTATGCAGTTCAGGCTGGCCTTGAGCTCACTTTTGCAGCCCAGGCTGGTCTTGAACTTGCACTGATCCTCCTGCCTCAGCCTCCCAAGTGCTGGGATTACAGGCATGCACCACCACGCCCGGCAACATGCTCTTTAAAAGCATTTGAAAACATAGGCTCCAGATACCAAATGTCCTCATTAATGGAGGAGTGTTTATGGTGCATTATCTGCCTACAAGTAAAATCTATGGCAGAAAAAGAGGGGGAGAGTAAACAACTAAAGACGATTTTTTTTTTTTTTTTTTTTTTTTTGGTGGGACTGGTGCTTGAACTCACAGCCTTGCACTTGTCAGGCAGGCACTTGTGCCACGG
>PVKN010000743.1:18047-65690 GCA_004027915.1 Capromys pilorides | reverse complement strand
GGCTCGCTGCCCTGCAGCCAGGCTGGCAGCCCTGCCCCCAGCCCGGTGCCCAGCCCTGCACCTGCTGGCCTGTAGACCCTGGGCCCCCATCCTGAGCTCAGCCCCACCAGACCTTGGCGGGACCACCAGCAACAGGACACACCTGCCGCCCAGGGCTCCTGGTGGGGACCAACATGGACCCCAGACCCCTACCTGTTTCTAACAGTGCTCAGACACAGGAGGGGCCTGATTTTGGACCTAGGTCAGCCCAGCAGGGCTGGCCTGAGAGGGGTCCTGGGGGGCCCAGCCTGTAAATAGCCATGATTGTTAACTCTTCCCATCTGTTCCCAGGGGATCTTGGGTGGGCAGTTGGCCAGTTCCTCCATCATCACCACCCCTGTCTTCCCCCCAAGGTGGGGTTCAGGGGTGGGGTGGGGCCCAGGGGAGCCCCTCTGCCCAGTGTGGTCACTGGGCCACCAGGCTACTCCCTCCACATTGGGAAGAAGTCTGCACAGAGCCATAGCTGACCAGGGGTTCCCGTGGGCCACTGCCTGTCCCCACCCCACCCTACCCCGCCGAAAGCCATTGGAGATGTTCAGGGAAATGGGGGGGGGGTGCCGCCTGGCCGCCCCCCTACTCGGGTACTCAATCTCAGGTATCCACAGATGGTGCCCCTGGAAGGGAGGGGTGGCCCAGCACCCCAGGCCTGCCCAGGAGATGGGGAGGAGGGGACTGGAGCGGTTACCCCAGGGAGCGCTTGGTGGGCAGCAAGAGGCAGGCTGTGTATGAATGCTGGTTTGTTTATTTATTTTCCTGGCTCTGCTGGCATGGGGAGGGCGCTCTCCTTCCTTGGGTGTGTGTGTGTGTGTAGGTGTGAAAGTGTAACAGAGACCACAGGGGAGACTGGGACAAGGGTCCGCGCTCCCCTCCGCTGAGGCAGGATCTCTGATTTTGGCCTTCAAGGCACTGTGACTGACAATCTTGTACAGGAATCTCGTGGCCATTGGGGTGTGTGTTGTCCCTCCTGTCCCAAAGCTGGGCAGTAGAGCCCAAGGGACAGGCGTGGCAGGGCTTTGAAGAGTCCCTTTCCTGCCCCTCAAATTCTGACCCCTTTGGGGCTCTTGAAAGTGGGGCATGGGCCCCCGATGCAAGCAGGAGGCCCAGCTGTTCAGCCTGCTGGGTAGCTCTTTTTTTCTTCTTCTTGGATGGAGTATTTTTTGAGGCACCTCATTCCTGAGCAGGTCCCTGTGGGTGGTCCATTGCTCAGGGTTGAGTGTGTGTGGGGTCCCTGGTCTTCAGTATGGGGTGGGGTGAGCAGCTGTCCTAGGGGATAACCTGCTGCTGGGTTCCACAGTGCTGTCCTTCTGTGGTCTGTGTGTGTCCTTGGGATGGAGGAACCACCACCCTGGAAAGGACAGGAACCCAGGCTCCCTGCACAAGACCCAGAGGGTGTGGCCATCAGCTGCAGGAAGTTTGGGGCTGCCTGAATGGCTTTCATGGCCTTCCTGTCTTCTGACTAGAGGCTTTGGGCTCTCGGAAAGGCTTGCCTCTCTGCCTGTTGCCTGCCCTGCCCTGGGGGATGCAGGTATGGCGCTGGAGTCCTGGTGGGAGGTGGGAGGGCTTGTCCTTCTGGAGCTGGGCTTGGAGGGTCGCTGGCTCCCCGCGGCCACTGTCAGGGCTGCCACACCTGTCTGACCACCACCTCCAGTGGCAGCGTTGGTGAGATGCCTTAGTCCTTGGGGTTGGGGGGGGCTAGGGCTTCCTGTCCCTTGTGTCCCTGGGTGTGTCCTGCTCGGTCCTAGTGTGCCCTGTGCTTACTCTCTGCCAGGGGTAGGGCGGCGGTTCCGAGGCTCAGGAAGCCCAAAACAGCGCCACCCTTGACCCCCTCTACTGTCTGGGCGTCTGGAGAGACCCAAGCCTGCCCCCCTCCCCCCAGGAGTCAGGGGTCATTGGGACCTGGTTCCATGTGTGGCCTCTAAAGGGTGGGCAGGAGGGACCCCAAGGGAGGTGGGCTTTCCATGGGTGGTGCCCCTCCCTCACCCCACCTGTGCTCATCCTTGTATTTAATTAAATCCTTTTTAAAAGCCTGCTCTAGTGTCTCTTGGTTTGTTATTGTAGTGGCTCCCAGCCTGTGGGCTGTAGGCCCCTATGCTTCTCCACCCACCATTGGGGCCCCAAGTGACGGATCACCTGGGGAAACAGGCAGCAGGCTAGGGTATCCCAGGATATGGTAGGGATCTTGGCTGAGACAATACCCGCCCCTGCCTGGAGACCCAAGCAACCTCGTGCTCTGTGTAATATCACCCAGCGTCTGTCGCCGCCCCCACTTGCCCCGTTACCCAGCAACATCCCTCTGGGGCCTCTGTCCCTGCCCCCTCAGCCTTCAAGGCGCCACATATACCCCCTTCCCACCCTGCCATCAGTGCTCAGCCGTCTGCACAGCTCCGGTATTGAGCTTTTCTGGATGCCAGCTTCCAGTTGCACCCCCGGGGAACTCAGAAGTGGTGGAGCAAAGGGTCCCTCTCTGGGAGACGGGTGCCGCTCTGGAAGGGCGCTAGCCCGCCGCCTGGGGGATGTCTCTGGTACTGCGCTCCCTAGGTCTGGCCCACTGCAGGTTCACTGGGAATGGTCGGCGCCCCCTCCCGCCTCCTAAGATTCTCAGGGGGGCTAGGGAGATAGCTCAGCAGAATAAGTGCTTGCCTGGCAATCTCAAGGACCTGAGTTCAATCCCCGGTTCCGAAAAAAAAAATTCTCAGGGCTTCTTCATTCAGCCAGCACTTTTTTCTTTTTGTCTTACTGGGGACAGAACCCAGGGCCTTCACACTAACTGCACCCCTATCTCTTTTATGTATTATTTTGAAACAGTCTACATAAATTGCACAGGTTGATCTCCTAATCCTGCCTCACCCTTCTATAGTGCTGGGATTACAGGTTACAGGTACGCAACACCACACTGGTCTCATCTCGCTTTTTATTGTTTTGCTCTGCTGGCAAGCCCAGGGCATGGTACACTGAGCTACCTCCTTCCGCCTCATCTTCCCAAATCACATCGGCTTCATCAGGGCATTGAACACAGAGGCTCGCTCGTGCAGGGCAAGCACTTAGCACGGAGTTGCCTCTTCAGCCCTTTTCATTTTATTTTATTTTGTCCTTTGAGATGGTCTTGCTGTGCAGTGGCATTAAGCTCACTGTATAGCCCAGGCTGGTGTTGCACTCACAACAGTCCTCCTGCCTCAGTGTCCTGAATGCTAGGATTACAGGTATGTGCCACCATGCCTTGCTTTTCATTTTTCTTTTGATACAGTGTCTTTCTGAACTGCCTAGGCAGGGCTCAAACTCAGAATCCTCCTGACTCAGCCTCCCAAGTGGCTAGAATTAAAGGTGAGCACCACATCACCTGGTTTCATCCCCGCCACTTTTTTTTTTCCCAGTGCCAGGGATCAAACTGAGCAGGACCCAGGCCCCCCGCCCCCTTCTCCCACCTTCCTCAGACCAAATCCCAAATCTTCCCTGCAGCCCACAGGGCCCTGAGGGACTCCTGGCCCAACCGCTCCTCCCTCTGTTCCTCTGCTCCAGACACAGCTTCCTGCTGCTCCTGCCCTGCACCAGGCTCGCTCCTGCCCCCAAGCCTTTGCAGCTGCCTGGAATACTCTTCTGCCAGATTTTTGGGTGCTTCTACCCTGCCTGCCTCCATTCATTGTGTCTAAAGGCAGGTCCCTCTTGTAGGGGCTACATCTCTGTTCTAAATAATTTTCCTAGAGAAAAGGTACAAATGATCGACATACGTATGACTAGAGAGGCTATTCCAGGAGAAGGGTAGGCAAGATGGCTCAGCAGAGTAAGCACCTGCTTAGGCAAGCACAGGGACTGGGGTTCAATCCCCAGCACCGCTGGCCCCACCGTCAGGAGTGCTGAGCTGGCCACTGAGACTGGGAGTGGCACAGGCCTATAATCTCAGCTCTGGGAAAGCTAAAATAGGAGAATCACTGGGTTGGAGCTGCATAGTGAGAGCCTATACCAAATACATTAAAAAAAAAAAAAATACCAAGGAGATAGCAATTTGCATGCAGCAGGCAGGATGGCTAGAATCCAAACACTGGAGACAGTGTTAGGGAGAAACTTGACCCTCACAGGCCACTGTAGGGTTGTAGCACAGGCTACTGACCTGGAGAAACAGTCTGGGGAATGTGGAGTCACTACACAGCCTAGTAATTCCTCTCTTAGAGTTTGTGTAAGATAGGCTAAAACACAACCAGCTGCCAGTGGCAGGTTCTCAATATGATTTCGTCCAGGTGGGCTTTGAACTCAAGGCAATCCTGCCTCAGTTTGCCGAGTGTGGTGAGGACAGGAGTGTGCCACCATATCTGACTAACGCAAAGTCTTGTCTACTCACAATTCACGGCATTGGGATTCACGCAGCTAAGAGTGGCAGGAGGGCAAGTGTCCATTGGTGCAGGAATGGAGGGACACAATGGGGTCCACTCACCCCCTGGAATAGTACTCATTACAGGAAGGAGTGAGGTTGTGACACTTTCCACAGTGTAGGTGGGCTTTGGGGACACCATGCTGAGAAATACCAGACATGAGGACACAACATGGCCTCTATGGACTGGAAATGCCCAGAACAGGCAAAGCCAGAGACAGGAAGTAGACTTGGGTGCAGGGGCTAAGGAGGGGACAGGTGATTGCTTACCTGGATGGACAGAATGACGGATTGTTCTGGAATTAGGATTAGATAAAATGGTGGCAGTGGTGGTGCAACACTCAGTATACTAAGTGCCAGCTTTATGTGAATTTCACTTCAATGAAAATAATCCTCTAGGAGCTGGGCCGTGGTGGTGCACGCCTGTAGGCCCAGCACTTGGGAGGCTGAGGCAGGCGGATCAGTTTGAGTTCGAGGCCAGGCTGGGCTACAGAAAGTGAGCTCAAGGCCAGCCTGAACTGTATTGGGAGACCATGTCTCAAAAAGACCAAAAAAAAAAAAAAAAAAAAAAAAAAAAAAAAAAATCCTCTGAAAACAAGCAAATCCTCCAGTCAGGGAGATAGTTAAGTGGAATAAGTGCTTGCCTGGCAAGTGCAAGGTCCTGAGTTCAATCCCTGGTACCATGGGGAAAAAAAAGAATCCTCTGAGAGGCTGGAACAAGACAGAGGCCAGGGCTGAGGCTTGGTAGTGAGTGCCTGCCTAGGCTTCCGAAGCCCTTAGTTGCACCCAACCCCGCCCCCGCCCCCCCTCCCACCCCAGGCTGTACTATCCTGGTGGGAAGGGCCTATCTTTACCTGCATTTCTTTTTTTTTATATTTTATTTTTTTTTATTTTTAATTTTCAATAGGAAATAACAATATGATAGTTTCAAAACATACTAGTAGTACCTTCATGATAATTGATACATTGAATCTTGTGCATTTCTTTTTTTCTTGTTTATTTTTTATGTATTTGGTACAGGGTCTACAGGGTCTTACTACATAAATCAAACTCTTAGTGATTCTCCTGTTTTCAGCCTCCCAAGCGCTGGGATTACAGGCACATGCCACCATACTGCACCCAGTGTGCTCTGCCTAAACAGGTGCTTTGGTCTGCTGAGCTATCTGGCCAGCCCTATTTACCTGCAATTCTTAGTTCTAAATGAAATAATAAAAATAAAAAAATTTAAAAATGAAATCAGTAATGATTTCACCTCCAGCCAGTTGTGGCGTACATTTATAGAGGCCCAACTACCCCGTAGGCTTCTTTTTTTATTTCCCTGTATTTTTTAGGGAAGAGTGTACATGGTGTTCAGGGTCTCAGTACTAGATCAGACTCCTGGAGATCCGAATGTTTTCAGCCTCCCAAGAGCTGGGATTACAAGCGTGTATCACCACACCCAGTCTCAATTGCTATCTCAGTGCACACTGGGGGCAGGGCCGGCACAGCAGACCTGGGGATCAAACCCATGGTCCCTGAGCCTGCTTGCAGGTGCTTTAATCTGCTGAGCTATTTGGCTGAACCCTTTAAGCTTCTTCCTTTTTTTTTTTTTCTTACAAATTGAGGACTTTTTTTGGGGGGGGGAGCGTGGCTGGCTCAGGCTGCCTTAACAGCAGGCTGGGTAATGTTTGTGGAGCTGGGGCTCAAACCCCGGTCCCCTGCGACTGACTACTTTTGCCAGAGCAGGTGCTTAAACAACTGACGTAAGCCACAGGTCTGCCCCTCTCTGCAGGCTGAAGTTGGAAGTTCCTGGACCCTGAGATTTGGACACTAGCATGGGCAACATGGTGAAACTCTCAAAAAGCAAATGTTACTCCTCAGCTGTAAAATATATATTGTACAGTTTTCTCTACCCACTGAGTAAGAGGCTCACTGATTTTAAGATTGATTGATTGATTGATTGATTGTGGTACCAGGAATTGAACTCAGAACCCCGCACTTGCCAGGCAAGTGCTTATTCTACTGAGCTATCTCTTTGGCCCTAGGATGAATTTATTTGTCATTGATTAGTTCATTCAACAATCAGTGCTGGAGGGGGCCGGAGAGATGGTTCAGTGGTCTAGGGCGCCTGCTTGGGGGGGCTCAGGCAACTGCGGGGACTGCAGTTCGATCCCCGGCACCACATGCTGCGCCAGCGCCGCCACCAGGGCAGGCTGAGCCAGCCACAAAATGAATAAATAAAGAAACAAACAAACACAACAAGTAAACAAATAAATAAATAAATAAAATTAAAAAAAAAAACCAATCAGTGCTGGAGGGTGATCAAGGTGGTACACACCTGTCATTCTAGCACTTGGGAGGCTGAGGCAGGAGGATTGCTGCAAATTCAGGGCCAGCCTGGGGCTACATAGCCAGACCCTGTCTCAAAACAAGCCACAAACACACAAAACAATCAAAGATTAATGTTGTGCTTTTTATCTCTAGCTAGGCCTGGGAGGTCATAAAGTCCTGACCCTCACCAGTCTGATAGGGGTGGGAGTGGAGACAAAGCTAGGTGCTTGGAGAATGAGACACTTCATGGGTGCTGAGGTGCTTAGTTGCAGAGAGTAAAGATATCAAATGGAGAACTAGGAACAAGCTTGCTGTGTCCCTGTTGACTCCCCATTGCTCTCCTTAAGACAGTGGGGAGCCTCATCACTTCTATGAGGAATCCTTTGCTCCAGAATTTGTTCAAGAAGGTCACTACAGCTAGAGTACTGTGTCCTTCCGACTGTCTCTGCATGCTTTTATTTATTTAGGTGGATTGTTTTGTGGTTGGATTTTTGTTTTTGAGTCAAGGCTTCCCCATGTAGCCTCAGCTGGGCTTAATCTCGTGTCTGTTGTCCTGGCTCAGCCTCCTGAATGCTGGAATACAGGCATGTGCTACCATTTCCACTAGGATCAAACTTTAGATCATCCTGCCTCAGCATCTCAGTGCTGGGATGACAGATATGTGCCATCACATGGGGCTGCTTGTGTTACAGGGATTTTTTTGTTTGTGTGTGTGGGTTGTTTTTTTTTTTTGACAGCATCTCGTTATGTAGCCTAAGCTGGGCCTCAAATTTCTGATGATTCTCCTGTCTCAGCCTTCCTAGTGCTGGAATTATAGGTATGCTCCAGCCTTGTCCAGCCTATGTTTCAGGTTTTTTAAATGTATGTATGTATGTATGTATGTATGCATGTATGTTATGGCTGGCTCAGCCTGCCCTGGGGGTGGGGCTGGCGCATCATGTGATGCCAGGGATCCAACTGTTGTCCCTGAAGTTGCCTAAGCTTGCCTAAACAGGTGCTTTAGACTGCTGAGCTATCTCGCCAGCCCCGCGTTTCAGTTTTGAAGACCATCTATATCACTTTCTACAAGACTTGGAGGAGCATTTTACAGTCTTCAGAGCACAGCAGGATATTATTCTAATTTCCTGGTAAAACAGCCTACTCTGTAGGACTGGGATCCTCCTGATCTACAGCCTGTTCCCTCTTTGTATGTTTAGGTGCCAGTGTGATCTAGAGGCGCTCAATATTTTCTCTTTTTGGTACTGGGAATTGAATCCAGGGTCTCATGCTTGCCAGGGAAGCGCTGTACCACTGGCCCACAGGTGCTCAATAGAACATATAAAATTGTGAGTGACTTTGGACCCCGGGGATTAAACTGGTGACCACAGTTGTGATAGCCGGGCATAGTGGGGCATAGTGGCACACACCTGTTACCCAGCTGTCTGGGGAGGCTGTGAGATAGAAGATTGCGATTTTTTTTTTTTTTTTAATATTATGGCCCAATTAGCCTGCCCTGGGGGTGGGGCTGGCGCAGCATGTGGTGCCGAGGATCGAACCGCGGTCCCTGCGGTTGTCTAAGCTTTCCTAAGCAGGCGCTTTAGACCGCTGAGCCATCTTGCTGGCCCCAGATTGCGAATTTGAAGTCAGATTAAACTACATAAGAGATGATTTACAAGTTAAAAAAAAAAATAACGGGCTGGGGATGTAACGCAGTGTGAAGACCCTGCGTTCCATTCTCAGTGCCACAGAAACAAAAAAGGAAAAAAAAAATCGTAAAGATTAAGGAATTGATTGAAACCTAACTGTATACCACGGCTAGGTGATTATTTATTTATTTTGAGGTAGGTGATTTTTTTGAGCGTGGTCAAGAGACACGAATGGGTGTTCTTCGGTGGCTTTCTAAAGAATATCAGCCTTCAAGACTCACTACGTCCCACACAGGCGCCTTAAATTGATACACCGAATAGCAAGTAAGCGGGGCCCAAGGTTTTTTCAGTCAGGCGCGCCACGGACAGACCAGACTCCGCAGGGCGCATAGGGCTCAAGATAAGGCTGGTCGCGGAGAATCAAGCACTGCTGCCCGAGAGGGTCGTAGAGGGCACAACTGGGGTACTCAGTGCCATCTAAATCTCTTTTATGTTCCAGCGCCCGGGTCCGCTGTTCACCGCGGCCGGACGGGAGCAGGCGTTCTGGGCAGGCGCGCTGTGGACAACCCGTCCCGGAGTCCCTTGCGGCAGCGTCCCGGGGGCCTCGGGGGCCTCGGAGCAAGATGGTGGTGGCGAGGTCCGTGAGTCGAAGGCGGCGGCGAGAGCGGCGCCTGTGAGGGGCCCGCGGGCCCGGGCGGCTCCGGGCCGGGCTCCCGCCACGGGACGGACCATGCTACGCTCCACTGGCTTCTTCCGGGCTATCGACTGCCCCTATTGGGCGGGGGGTCCCGGGGGACCCTGCCGGCGACCCTACTGCCACTTCCGACACCGCGGGGCCCGGGTCCCTGGAGCCCCCGGCGGCGGCGGAGCGACGCCCCCGGGAGCAGGTAATGCTCGCCTGCCCAACTGGCTGGGTTTCCGGAGCAGCGTTTGGACCCAACCTGTGGGCTTGTCGGCCTGCCTGTTCCCCGCCCAGCCCCCTCCCCATAATGCTCCCAGGCGCTGGTCCCTTCCCCCCTCCTCTGGGTCCCGGACTCCGCACCCTGGGTCCTGTGCAAGCCTTGGAGCCTCCCAGAGTCTCGGTTTCTGCAAGTGTGAAATGTAAACAAGGCGAGGACTTGTCTTCGGGGCTTGTCGGGAGGGCGAAGCGATTAGGCATAGGCGGGGCGCAGAGTCCGGGTTGTAGGAGCGGATTTGGGAAGCGGGCGCAACCCCACCGCTCAGGCCCTGGGTCGCGTCCTCCTAACCCCGAGTGCCCGTGGCAACCCTTGTTTATTACCGCGGTATTTTCTCGAGCCTCGCCTCCGGGTGCGGCCACCGCTGTCTCCAACAGTTGAGTCCAGAGTCTTAGGAGCATCTGCTGTGCATCCAAGCCGCTTGTCACACACACCTGGACAGGAAATACATCAAAACCCACTTGGTTGAAAGCAGCGTGGGGTTCCAGGGAACGTCTCACTTTGGGCGGGCAGCCTAGACTGCACAGTTGCTCTATCATGGTGGTTGTCGATATGTTGGCAGCTTTTTGTGAGAGCCGCCAGGGGCTAGGCAGGGTTTCTTGTAAGAAGTGTGGGACTTGAAGTGAAATGGTCGGAATCCCGAGGATTTGGAGTGGAGCAAGGACGGTGACATCACAAAAATTGGCCTGGAGGAACTAACTATACCGTCATTCAGATTCTGGTAATTTCCTCTCTCCTTTGGGAGTGGCTCTCCCCTTCCACCAGGCCTTGTATTGATTTTAATTTATGTGTTATTTTGAGACAGTGCTTTGCTCTGTAGCCCAGGCTGGCTTTGAACTTGTGACTAATCTGCTTCAGCCTCCTCATTGGTGGCTTCTTAAAACAGTGACTTTGGAGTATTAAGTCAGGGTTAGATCTTAGACCTGTGTTTGTGTGCCAGAGAAAAAACAATGTTTCCAGTGTCTTTTGTCTGTCTACTTGCTTGCTTGACAAGGTCTCACTAGGTAGCCCTGTCTAGCTCTGGCTGGCCCTGGCTGGCCTTGAGTTTGTGGGGATCCTCCTGTCTCAGCCTCCCAAGTGCTTGGATGATAGGCGTGTGCCACCAGCTGTTTTCAGTTTTTGTTTTTGTTTAGCACCACTAGTTTAGCACCTAGAGAGTGCTGAGGTACCCCCCAGTTTTCTCACCCTTCCCCCTCATTCTATTTTGCGATAGTATCTAAGTTGCCCAGACTAGCCCAGCTTCCTTTCCTCCTACTTCAGGCCCCTGAGTAGCTGGGATGATAGGTGTGTGCCACTATGCCTAGGTATTTTTTATTTCTTTCTCTTTTTTTTTTTTTTAATCTTTTTTGTTGTTGTTCTTTTTGAGACAGGGTCTCGCTATGCAGTTCAGGCTCACCTTGAGCTCACTTTTGTAGCCCAGGCTGGTCTCAAACTCACACTGATCCTCCTGCCTCAGCCTCCCAAGCGCTGGGATTACAGGCCTGCGCCACCACATCCGGCTGGCTGGCTGGCTGGCTGGCTTTCTTTCATTCATTCATTCATGTATTTAGTACAAAGTCTCACTACATAGATCGGGCTTGTAGTGATCTTCCTGTTTTCAGTCTCCCAAGTGCTGAGATTACAGACATAATGCCACCATGCCAAGTCGTAGTCACCATCTCAGTGTGCACACTGGGGATCGAGCCCCAGTCCCTGCATCTGCCTAAGCAGGTGCTTTAATCTGCTGAGCTATCTGGCTGGCCATATATTTTTCTCTTTTTTAAGGTTCCTATGTAAATTTGCTGAGAACAGCTATAGCTGGAGGCAGTTGTCCCTGAAACCTTTGGTTTGGCTCTGCATGAGCCAGATGTGGGGGACTGAGAGTTGCATAAGTAGGGGTCCTCTACCTACACAACCTGTGGAGGAAGAAAGACAGCACAGGGTGCCCTTCCTCAGCCTAAGGTGATGGGGCCAGGGAACATGAACCAGCCCTGGTCACTGGGGATTGGCAGAAGAGGCGGTACATGTGGAAGGCTTCTTGGTGACTGATGCTCAGCTCATCAGGCCCATTTTTACCATGTTGGAATGTAGTTCCACTCCTTTCCTTTACTGAGGATGGAACCCAAACTAGCAAATAATAATTTTTGAGTTAATTTAACTGGTTATAAGTACTGTGTGTGATGTCCTGTACGAGCCAAGGATCATCTGATTTTCATGTTCCTGTCTGATTTTTTTTATTTAACTGGGATTCAAACTCAGGACCTTGTGCACAGGACCACTGAACCGTCATCTCCCTAGCCTCTTGTTTTTTACTACATAGATATCTATCTTTTTTGTTGTTGTTGTTGTTGTGCTGGGGTTGGTACTGTGGCCCTCCTGCATATTGGACCACACTTGTCCCTGAGCCTCTCTGCAGCCCCATCCTGGCCGCTCTGTGCATCACCAGTGCCTTCCAGCCTCTGCAGCTTAGGAGGGTGGATTCTCACGTTGCTTCTACTTTCCCAAGTTAGTGTTTTGATACCTTTTGATACCACACAAGTGGCCTATTATAGTTTGCTTTTTTTTTTTAAAAAAAAAACCTTATTTATTTATTTATTTATTTATTTATTTATTTGTGTTATGGCCAGCTCAGCCTGCCCTGGGGGTGGGGCTGGCGCAGCATGTGGTGCTGGGGATCGAACCACAATCCCTGTGGTTGCCTAAACTTTCCTAAGCAGGCACTTTAGACCTCTGAGCTATCTCACTGGCCCGGTCTATTGGTTTGTTAAAGGACTTTTTTTGTTAATGTATTTGGTACAGGATCTCACCATGCAGCTCAGACTCATAGTTATCCTCTTGTTTTCAGCCTCCCCAGCGCTGAGATTACAGGCATGCGCTACCATGCTGAGTTTCAGTGGCTGGCTCAGCACAGCATGTGGTCTGCGGATCCAACCCAGGTCCTAGAATCTGCCTAAGTAGGTGCTTAGTCCACTGAGCTTTATCACTGGCTGTTAAAGGACCGTTTTCAAGAGTTCTTTCTTTGATGTCCTGTGCACCCCCCAGTCCCATGAGAACACGCTTCTGGCTGCCTGTGCCCCAGCATGCCCACTGTTTCCTCTTTGCTGGTGAGAATGAGTGATCTCTCATTACTTCTGGTAGAGGGCTCTTTCTACTCAGGGCAGGGGCTCATCCCAGCTTGAGTGCTTCTCTGCCTCTTCCTTTGTGCTCACTGGACTGCCTCTGAGGAGGCTGGGTAGAGTGTGTTTACCCAGGTTCCCAAGAGGCTTTGGAAAGCTGAAATGAGGTGGCCTTTGCCAGTTCCCCTTGATCTCAGGGCAGACAGAGAAGTTGCTGTCTGCTG
The DNA here is from genome assembly GCA_004027915.1 of Capromys pilorides. Classification (NCBI taxonomy): domain Eukaryota; kingdom Metazoa; phylum Chordata; class Mammalia; order Rodentia; family Capromyidae; genus Capromys; species Capromys pilorides. Next base: position 53,078 of record PVKN010000743.1, on the reverse strand, counting down.
CCTTATTCTGTCCAGCAGGTCTCAGTCCGTTCTGATTTCTGCTTTGGTTTCTGGGACCCCTGCTTTTCCTTGTGCACCTTGCTGTCCCCTTTTGCATCTGCAGTATGTGATGGGGAAGCAAACCCATGTCTGTTTGGCCTCTGAGGGAATTCTTGGGGACTGACTGGGCAATGTCTTCACAGTGCTGAGAGCAGAAGAGGGTGCAGGTGTAGCATCAGCAATTGGTCACAGGCACGCAGGGTTCAGCCTGTGTTCTGCTTGCACATACCCAGGTGTAGCGGCAGGGAAACTGAGGCAGAGTGAGAAAGGTACTTGTTTATACCGCTGCCTACCAAGGGTAGGTCTAGAGCGAGTGGGACAGGACCACTGAGGCAGGAAGATTCGTGCTGGGGAGGATAAGGTGTTGCACTTAGGGTTGGGAGTTGCCATGGAGCTTGGAGGCTGCAGCGATTGGCTCAGGAGAGGTGAGGAGTACGGGGTTGAAGGGACGAGAAGGATCAAGTACTGATCCGCATTCGGGTCAGGGCTCAGCAGCCGCCTTGAGCTGCAGGGTGAACGACTCAGCTTTCTCTGCTGTCCCAGAGCCTGCTTGATTGTTAGGGCCTACCTAGGTAGTTTGGAGGGACCAGCCTGGCTCAAAAGTTTTTCCCTATTCTGACTGAAACTCTAGACATCTCTTGTCTCAGTGAGGCAATTGGTAAGAGAAGTGGTGCATGGTGCAAGGGCAGGGGTCAGGGTCGTGGGTGTTTTTCCCCCTCTAGGCCTGCAGGGCCCCTGGGAGCTTTTATTGGAGAGTCCTGTCCATTGCAGTGGGTGGTGGGGTAACAGCTATAAAAAAAGGTACACTTGTTTCTACCCTGGAGGTCATCAGTGTTTGGTTTAGGGGTGTCAGCTTAGGATATGGGCTCAGCAGGAACCAGTAAAGAATCATTCTACATGGGGCAATGTTGATGGCATTGATTCCAGGGCAGGAGCTCAGTAGGAAGTCTGAGTCCACTGCATAAAACTTTCTATAAGAAATAGGATTTGCTAAGGCAAGAGAGAAGGAGGGGTAGTCCTAGGCAAAGGTGGGTCTAGGGCCAGGCTAGAGTAGAGCTGTACAGAATGATAGCTTTTGAGCAGCTGGCTGGTGCCAAGGGCCTTGGTGAGCCTGGGACAGGTGACCTCAAGTTTTCTAGTCTAGTGTAGGACTGGACTGGTGTCCTGTTCCTTCTGGTCCTTTAAATACAGCCCCTGTGGGCTCCAAAGCCCTGCCCAGTTCCTACCACACACACTTAACAGATGACAACAGGCTTGATCTGTGTCCTGGGCACCATGAGGGAGAAGGTTGTTCCCATTTTACAAATGAGGAAGCTGAGATGCAGGGGCCAGCGCCTTGCTTGGTGTGTGGGTAGATGGTGGGGGGTTAGGAGGAGAGTGGGCCAGGACCAGGACCTCTGAGCTGGGAATTCTCAATTCCCAGGGAGGGCCAGGTTCCCTCCCTGTTGGAGTGGCTCTTGTGCTTCTGGAAGATTTGTCCCAGGACTAGGAGAGTGTGGAGAATTGATAGGTTTCCTTTTTTAGTAAGTGACTGGGAACAGAAGGGCATGGCAATGGGGGCAGGGGTCACCAAGCTTCCCATAGGCGGGGCTGACAGGTAGTGCCCACCAGTATGGGTTGTCTTTCAGACCAAAGAAGTGGCATCTTCTGTGGGTCCAGTTCTTCTCTGGGAAACAGGCAGCCACATGGGCTCCCTTCCCATTGAGGAAAGATGTGACTGTAAAGGAGTCTTGCAGAGGGCGGTGTTGTCCTTGCAGAGGCTTGGCTGGGGTTGTAACCTACTTAAGAGTTCTCTCACTAGCTGACTCAGCATCAGGGCAGCTGGGCTCTCCTTGGTCTAGAGAGCTTGGACCTGTGGGAGGATTAGTTCTACTGTGCACTTTGGGGTGATCATTCCCTGTAGGGGGCCATCCTGGGAATGGTAGGGTATAGGGCAACATCCGTGGTCTTTCTACTCAGTGACATTGCATCCCTTGTCTCACCCCCTTATGGCAGCCACAAATAACCCCAGAAGCTGCCAGATGTTTGAAGAGCAGCACTGACCCTGCCTGAGAATGTTGGTCTGGTCAGAGAAGTTTCCTGCCGAGCCTCCTATTTCCTTTCTAAGACCTTCCCTTCCTGAGCCTCTGAAGCTACCCATCCCTCTTCAAGACACAGTTTGAGCCAGGTGTGGTGGCACATGCCAATAATCCCAGCATTTGGGAGGCTGAGGCAGGAGGATCAGTGTGAGTTTGAGACCAGCCCGGGCTACAAAAGTGAGCCCAAGGCCAGCCTGGACTGCATAGCAAGACCCTGTCTCAAAAAGACAACAACAACAACAAAAAAAACCACAGCTTGGCCGTGTCCATAGGAGGAACTTCCAGCTGGAGTTCAGTCCTGGAATGGATGGATCTTTTGTTCCATTGTTTCAGTTACTTGTAAAGAACTAGAGGCAGGGTGGTAGGAGCTGGGTTCTGGGACCTGGATGTCCAGAAGTGGTGCTTGAGGGCGTCCTGTGTTCCTAAAGATTAGACCACCCCCAGCAGCAGTCACCTTTTAGTAGGTGTGGCAGGTCTGTCACCACCTCCCTCTTCTGTGTGGCCTCTGATAGTGATCAGCCTTGTGCAGATGCTGTCCATTGGAGGGATCTGTGTCTCAGCACTTCATCTTTAAAGCACTTTAAAAAAATACATATATTTTTGAGATGGTCTCTCTGCAGTTCAGACTGGCCTTGAGCTCACTTTGTAGGCCCAGGCTGATCTCAAACTGCCTCCACCTCCCGAGTCCTGGGATTACAGGCCTGCTCCACCAGGCCCAGCTAAAGCAATTTTTACTGGACTGGAAGTAGTGTTTAATTTAACAGCATTTGGGAACACAGGAAAACTACTACTTGGCCATGCATGGTGGTGCTTGCCTGTAGCCCCAGTACTTTGGAGGCTAAGACAGAAGAATTGCTGTGTTTGAGACCAGTCTGGGATCTTGAGTAAGACCCTGTTCCAAAAAACGAAAAGCCACTACTTAAACTGAGGGGGTTCCCTCATCTAGGGACCCTCTGGAGAGCTGGAATTTTGAAGGCCTGACTTCTTGGCCTGTCTAGCCTGGAACAGAACTTTAGCACTTGCAGCGTGTAAGTGAGGAAGGTGTGGCATATCAGACAGAGACCTTAAACTGCCACTGTGCCTCCAGGGGTAATATTTGGGAACAAGCGTCTTCACGTGCAATGGGCGGAAGCCAAGGATGCCGCTCAGCACGGCATAGGACCTGTAGTAACCACTGAGAAGGCCTTGGTGTGGTGCTGAGGGGAGGCCAAGGTTCAGGACCCTGTACTTGGCCTGTTTTTGTATTATAGGTGGAGTAGGGCCACAAGTCTATAGTGACAAGTGGGGACTCTGTAGAGCATCATTCCTCTCTGGGGCAGAGTGTGGGGATCAGTGGGGGCAATCTGCTACCTTAGAGGGGCTCTGCTACATGTTAGTGTCTGAGTGTGTGCCCTCCTAGGAGTTTCCTGTCTGTTCCGTGGACTGAGAAACACAGGTGCCACAAACCTGCCCTACACCCAACCAGTGGAAAACACAGACCTCACAATGGCCTTGGTGGCTGGCTTTCTGTGTGGGCCCCAAAGGAGGCTACCGCAGACCTACTGCATTTTGTACCTTGCCATGGCCTTATTCATCGCTTCTGCACAGGGACCTTGCAGTGTGTGTGCCATGTCTGCATGCAGTAGGGTCTCCCAGGACAGGGCAGTGGATGTCCCACCAGCATCCCTTTGTCCAGAAACAAAGCTGGGAGCAGGGACCACACAGGTTGGGGGCTTGTTCCCAAAGCCATCCACTTGCGGGAGATTTCATCACCTTGTTGAGTTCTGAGATCTGTTTCATAGAAGAAAGAAAGTGGCTGGTGTGATGTTTGCACCTGTCATCCTGGCACTGTGGAAAACTGAGACAAGGGTTAAAAGTTCAAGCCCAGCTTGGGCAACTCTGCAACTTAGTGAGACCCTATCTCAAATTTTGAAAAAGGCTGGGGATGTAACTCAGTGTGAAGATCTTGGGTTCAATCCCCAATAATGGAGAAAATAAACTTAGAAGCAGGGCCAGAGAGATAACTCAGTGGAATAAGTGCTTTCCTGGCAAGCACAAGGTGCTGAGTCCAATTCCTGGTACAAAAAAAAAAAAAAAGGAAAATCAGAACCATAGCAGAATAAGATTAAAAAGAACAAAATTTAGGAGGTGAGTAGCTAGGGACCAAGATGGGGTGCTTTTTGAAGATGTCTCTGGCCACCTGTCCTGTCCTTGAGGCAGCAACTATAGGGTCTGTGCATATTGCATGAGAAAGTGGCACCTGTGTAGGCAGTTCCATGGTGACTGCCCCACAGGCCCTGGAGGCACCCAGGGTTTGCCAAAGCAGCTTGAAGGACAGCTACAGCAGTTTCTTTAGAGCCTCTGCTTAGCTTGTTGGAAGGCTAGAACATGGGTGCCCTGGGGTGGCACTAGGCTTTGGACACACACAACCAGGCCTTTGTGTCCTCTCAATACCAGAAACTGGCCCCCATGCCTTCCCAGGGCCTTTCTAGTTAGTCAGCACTCAGTATGTGCCTGAGGAAGCAGACAGGATGAGGGTGTTAGGTGTGAGTCAACAGCATAGGCCACACCTCCTGGAGAACATCTGGCCACTAGAATTGCAGGGAGTGGGGTGTCAGGTAGGCTGTTACTGATACGAGCGTTCTCGGATCACTGTTCACAGTCTAGGCAGAGATACCACTAAAAGACCTGGATATTTTCACATTGACATTCAGAGGGGCTGCTTGGAAGCTTCCAAGACCCCCAAGAAGGGAAGACAAGGCATCCCCGCCTCTCTGTTCCCCAGTCAGAGCTCACTGCTACTGTGCAGACTTGTTCTCTGCCCTTGTCTAGCTCGGGTCCAGTGCCACCATGGTGGGTTTCATTCTTGTGTTCCTTCCCCACACAGGCTACACTGGCCTGCCCTGGGTTGCTGTATTGAGCTGCTGGTTGTGTATATGGGGGTGGGCGACTGGGGCAGTTTCTGGGTGACAGGGAGATATTTTCAGGGGTGGCGGGACCAGCAACGTTCCAGGCCTATCGGCTGTGGCTCATGAGCTATCCCATGTTCTTGCAGATGAAAATCCAGTCACCACCCCACACTGCAGTCCATTTGTCAGGAGGGATAACCTCTGCCCCCATACAGGCTTGAAATGAGAGGCTGGGTCCCATCCTGCTCCTCCCTGCCGTGCTTCTTATATGCCAGTGATGGTTTCCTATGGGGAGGGTCTTGGAGGGCTGCTTGGACGGAGTGGGCTGAGGAGGAGGACATGGGGCTGAGGAGAGTAGGCAGGTGGGTGTGCTGCAGCTACCACCTGCTCTCTGCACTTTTGGGCTTCCAGGTGGGGAGAACCATCAGTCAGAGTGAGTGAGGGGCCAGATGAGCCCCTGGGAAGCTGCTCATGTCACCCTAGTTTCAATCCATTGTAACAAGCAATAAAGATGCTGATACCCACATGTGACCCTGGTGTGTGATACTTTCTTGGAGGATACTGGGGCCCTGTCCTGAGAGCAGCTTAGGAAAACTTGCAGTGGGGATACCAGGTGGGGTCGAGTGGCCCAGGATGACATCCTCACCTGGAAGTATGTCCTGGATCAGGAAAGGGGGGAGTTTATAGTTGAGATTCCTTTATGTGGACCATGAGTAGAATTTCCACCCATCCTGGACTGATGGGGAGAACCAGTGCAAAGGAAGAGAAGGCTGCCTCCAGCCCTGCCAGGGAGACCCTGGGACTCCCAGCCTATCTGGCCCTTCAGGGTCCAGTGTTAGAACAGCCAGCAAGCCCCAGCATTGCCCTCTGAGCAATTTTTTAAAAAAAAATTCACTTAGTACAGAGGATATAGGGTCTCACTATGTAGATTGGACTTGTAGTGATTCTTCTGTTTTCAGCCTCCCAAGTGCTGGGATTACAGGCGTGTGCCACCATGCCCGGTCTCAAATCAGTTCTCTGCACACCCCAGGGGCAGGGCTGACACCGAAGGCCTGGCACTGAACCCCTGCTGCTGCACTCTGCCTAAACAGGTGCTTTAGTCCGCTGAGCTATCAGGCCAGCTCCCTCTGAGCAGTTTGATGGCCCTCTTTGGGCTGGATGTAGAGAGGCATCCTGGCTGCTTTGAGAAGCCCCTGCCCAGGTCTGTCTGGACAGAGAGCAGATTGGACAAGCTTCCCAGGTCAGTTTTAAGAACCTCCTCCAGGATTGAGCCTTGAGCTTCCCCCTCCCTGGGAGCTTTGCCATGGGGCTGTGGGGGTGCCCTGAAGCCTGGGAAGGCTCCAGCCGGGCCTGTTCCTCCAGGGCAGGCTGGGGGGAGGGGGGCGTGTGCTCGTAACTGTGGTTGCTAGGGTTTCAGGGAGGCTGGTGTGCCTCTGAGGTTCAGTGCACCCCTCCCTGGCCTGACCTCCCCTCAACTCATTGGCTCAGGTCTGTCTGTGGTCATCTCTTTGGGTGTTTGGGGGACTCTGGGGCCACATGAGGCTCTCCATCTAGTGTGAAGGACTGCACTGGCACTGGGTCTTGGGACCTGGATGTCCAGGAGTGGTGCTGAAGGGCATCCTGTGTTCCTAAGGATAAGGCCCCCAGCAGTAGAGACTTAGGCTTGGAAGCATGGGACCCATTGTGGGGTCCTGGAACTATGAGCTATCCCCTGGCTATAGCTTTTCGGAGCTGCATTTGTCAGAACCTACTTCCCAGTCTAGAGTCTCCTGGGGCTGTCATTTTTCCTCCTTTCCCTATACCACTTAGGTGGCTGCCCAGGTCTGTTGGAAGCCTGGTCACTTTCCATCTTTGTGGTTTTGTTTTGCTATGCTACGTACGTAGTGCAGGCAGTTCTTGAACTCACTGTATAGTCCAGACTAGCCTCAAACTCATGGTGATCCTCCTGCCTCTTCTCTCCAGTGCTGGGATTGTGGGTGTGCATCACCACACCCAGCCCTTGTACCACCAGTCCTGGCCTTTCCATCCTTATGACAGTCCTTGTGTCTGTCACCTGAGCTGGAAGGGCTTTATCAGACTCTGCACCTGGGTCCAATGCCTGTGTGGTCTCCTGGGCTTTATCAGTGTCTGGACTTTGGGGAGAGGCCAGGAAGACAAGCAAGTAGGGTATAGTTCCTATGTCTGGGAGACGTTGCTGGGAAAAACACCTGGGACCTGAGGGCCAGCAGAACTCCTCAGGCCTTGCCTCTGGGATGTGGGCCAGGCATTCATTCCACCTGCATGAGAGCTGGCAGTAGGCTCTACTCATCCCTGTTTTCTCAGGTCCTGCTGGGCAGCAGCAGGCAATGCAACAGGATGGGGAGGGAGGTATGGGTGCTAGAAGGAAAGGTTGGGGGTGCTGGGGCTTTTGGAGGAAACACTGCCTTCTAGCAGGCAGAGAGTGGTTATGGGCTCTGCTGCTGAGCACCTCGGGCCTGGACTGTGACTGGGCCATGGAGAGAACTTGCCCAGGCAGCTAAACCCACATGCAGGAGGCTTTTTCTTCCTTGCCAGCAAAGATTGGGCCTGTGGTGACCTTGTACCTGTTCATGGGGAGACTAGCAAAGAAACACCAAGGGATGTCCCACAAGGTACTGCCAGGGAGGCTCTGTGGCCTCCTGGAGATTGCTGGGGTCCGGCAGTGCCCTCCCATCTTATCCTGGGGGAGGTGGAGATTCAGGCCGTTGTTCAGGGAATGCAGGCTGTGGGGACTTCCAGTTCATAGAGAGCGTGCAATGCGATCCCATTTTTTTTTTTTTTTCCTTTTTCCTTTTTCTTTTTTTTGCTTTTTTGATGCTGGGGTTTTGAACATGTTGTGTAGGCACTCTACTCCTCTGTTATATCTGCAGCCCCTTTAAGAATTTTTGAGAGCCAGGTATGGGGGCACATGCTTATAATCCCAGAATTCAGGAGGCTGAAGTAGGAGAATCATCATGAGTTTAAGGCCAGCCTGGGCTACGTAGTGAGACCCCTGTCTCAAAATACTCTAAACATATATCTTTTGATTTTGAGACAGGATCTTCCTAAGTTGCTTAAGTTACCCAGGCAACTCCAATGTGTGATCCTCCTGCTTTAGCTTCCAGTAACTGCAGTTTCTAGGCAGTCAGTATTGCCCCCAGTTATAAATACTTTTTCTCAAAAAGTCACTTAATCTATCCAATGTGTATACCTGACCAAGGCCCCTGAAAGAACCTCAGTTATCTCCATTCCATCCAAATTAATCTTCTAGCAGTTGGAAAGCATTTTCCTAAGTCCTCCTAGTGGGCACTGCCCACTTCCAGGTACACTGTCTCCATGTTGGTATTCCCCCCACCCCTGTACCAGGCCCTTGTGCTTTGCCAGGCAGGTGTTTATCCCACTGAACTGTCTCCCTAGCCCCAAAGCACTCTGTTTTTATTTAATTAAGAGTGTGTGTGTGTGTGTGTGTGTGTGTGTGTGTGTGTGTGTTTTCTTGGGTATGCTAAGAAGGTGCTCATCACTAACCCACATCCCAAACCCAGATCCTTTTGGTGTGCCCCCAACCCAAGGGGAAGATGAGCCCCTTAGAGGCACCAAACATAGAGACATGAAGAACATTTGCTGGGAAGCCTCTCCATCCTTAAGACGTCCACTGAGGCAGGATGGGGTAAGTGGCCTGGCAGCCAAGCATGAGTGACCTGAGGAGTGGCATGAGCTAACACTTTCTATTTTGGGCCCCAAGCCTCAGGTCATCTGGGGCCCATCATGGAGCCTGTGTATCTAGTTTGGAGCTGTAGGGAGACATCTCCTGGGCCTATAAAAGCTGTGTGCTTGACCTATGGACTAGGCCAGGACTCCAACAAGGGATCATGGCTGTCCATGTCGGGGTCACTAGGGTAGTTTCTCTAGTGCAGTCTTCCTGAATTCCCCTCACCAACATCGTCCTGCTGTCCTCCAGTGCTCAGGTAGGGGCCGACTATACAGATCCTGGAGCATCCCTGCCCTGCCCACTGTTTGGGGCTCCCCTGGGACTGCTACCTCGCCATCCCTCCAACTGGAGGCTAGAGCAGGTTCAAGTATCCTTACTTGGCTACACAGTAAGCTCCTTTCCCACCCGTTCCATGGCTTCTGCCCCTTTGCTGGCAGCCTTGACCCTGTAGAGTGGCAGCACATTCCTTTCAGAAACTCTTTCCAGAATGGGCAGTTTTGGGGGCCTTCTCTGTCTTGACCTAGTTGTTGGCATCTTGTAAAACCCAAAATTCTGGACACCTCACCTCAGTGGCTGTGAGAATGGCTTGAGGGTAGCTCTGATGGTCACTGTTATGCTTGGTCCCACATGTACTTGGCCTTGAGGGCTAGAAATAGAAGCAGACATCCAAGCTCTAGGCCTTGATCCACTCCTCAGACACCTGGTATGCGTAGAACTGCCCACCTTGGGGAAGACATTGGGCCTTCCTCCTGCTGCTCCTGTCTCCAGGGTGCCAGCCAAACCTTGGGGCTCAGCAGCCCACCAACACGTGTCCAATAAGTGTCCCTCTTGGTTCTGCACGTGGTCCTTGCCTAAAGACTGTCCCTCCCTGTTAGTCCCAGTCCCACCTGCACATCAGTGGAGGAGCAGGGCTGTGGTACTTTCTGACCCCAGCCCTCAGCTGTGAGATGGACAGGGCAAGCCTGCCTCTTGGTGGACAGGGATGCAGTAACACTGGCCCCTCAGTGTTCCCAGGCAGTCCCGCAGATGGCATTGACATCCTTGTTGGCTTTGTCCTCCCCTCCCTGCTGTACCACACAGCTTGGACCTGCGAGTAGATAAATGACTTGTTTCTGTTTACTAAATAGAGTTTAGTCAGGTGTGGTGCACACCTGTGATCCCAGCACCCAGGAACCTGAGGCTGGAGGATCGCTGTGAGTTTGAGGCCAGCCTAGGTTACACAATGAATTGAAGACCAGCCTGAACTACATAGTGACACTCTGCCTCAAAAGTAAAGAACAGGGGCCGGCGAGATGGTTCAGTGGTCTAAAGCGCCTGCTTAGGAGGGCTCAGGCAACTGCGGGGACTGCAGTTCAATCCCCGGCACCACATGCTGCGCCAGCGCCACCACCAGGGCAGGCTGAGCCAGCCACAAAATGAATGAATAAAGAAACAAACAAACACAACAAGCAAACAAACAAATAAATAAAATTAAAAAAAAAAAGTAAAGAACAACAGCAACAAAAATACGGTTTTAAAAATGGGCATAGTGTGTGGTTCCAAACCAGAAGCAGAGTGTGCCATGGTGTGCCCTGTTCGTGCCTCAGTTTCCTGGCTAGCTGCATCCCCTACCCTGTCCTTTCTGCAGACACAAGCCTCTGGGTTTGCTCTGCTTTCTGTGCCTGATGAAGTTGCCTCAGATCCTGTAGCTGTTTACTTGAAGCTGCAAATCACTCATCTCATAATGTGGAGGGCTGAAGTCTACAGGCCCGGGCAGCAGGGCTGCTCCTCTGCTTCTGAGGCTCTGAAGAGAGCTTGGGTCCTATCTCTGCTCCTAAAGTCACCTGCAGACCTCAGCTTGTGGCCCCTTCTATCTGCAGAGTCAGCAGCTCCATCTTTAGTCTCTGTGGTCTTCTCACCCTCCTGTGCCCTCTCAAGGTCTTCAGTGCGATCCCATCCTTAGCATTTCTATTGCCAGAAGGTAACATGGCTACAGACTCCAGAGGTCAGGGCAGAGGCTATTTAGGGAGCGTATTCGACCTTCACAGGCACATGTTGGGGAGCAGCCTGGGAACCTTCTGGTTCTTCCCATGCTGCACAGGAACTGGGGTGGAGGAGCCTCAGTATGTCAGGAAGTGTGCACCACAGTTGGGCCTGTGTTGCACAACTGTTTGCTCCCTATCGGTGCATCCATGGGTCCTCTTGCTGGAAGGGGGAGGCCATAAAATGTGGGGCTTCTGTAAAGGGGATCTGGTAATACACAGGCACAGATTCCCTGGGGCTGGCCCTGGAAGTTACTGCTGGCCCATGGCTGCAGCATGGTTTAGGAATCCTGTCATTGCTCTGATATTGGCATGTTGTGGATGTACTGTCCTGCCAGGTTCTGAGTACTGTATACAGAATAGGAACATTGGTTGAGGTCTGGGTATGGCTCAGTTGTGAGTGTTTGCCTGGCACTCTCAAGCCACTGGTGTCCAGCCCTGGAACCCATAAAGAGATGACCTGGTTATATTTGCTAGCAGCTCCTGAGGGGCCATTGTGACACAGTGGCATCTCTGTCCTGATTGCTAATTGAGTTGTGTTCACAGAGATGCCTTCTAAAGAAGTAAAGAATGTACCATACTTCGATATCTCTCCCCTGCCACCCAGTGTGTCACACATCAAGGAAGCTTGGAGGTGTATGGCACACATGTCCTTTCTAGCCCAAGAAGACCACACCTAGGTTTTTGTGTGGGCTTTGCGAGGTTTCTGTAAGGAGCACCTCAGGAGCATGGGCCACCTCTGTGCAGACGTGTCTGCAGGTGCATCCTTAGAGTCCTGAATCCACAGGCAGAGTGACAGGTGGTTGCCCTGATTGTTCCAGAACTGCTTTGCTGCTAGGGCCACTCACAGCCTTGGACACAGTATCTTGTGTGGGTTTCAGTCGGCTTGTGGCTGTCTCCCCAGCCAGCTGTCTGTTCTCTCTTCCCTTGTCTGGTGTATGGCAGTTTGTCTTTCTTAACTCTATTTTTTTTTTTTTTTTCTTTTCTCCTGCTACTGCAGATTGAACCTAGGACTTTTGCACTGAGTTATGGTTGTTTTCTCTTTTCTTTTTATGCCTGTATTTAGGACAGGGTCTACAGGGTCTCACTACATAGATCAGACTTGTAGTGATTCTCCTGTTTTTCCAAGCCTCCGAAGTTGGGCTGGCAAGGCATGCCAGGGATCGAAACCCAGCTTCTGTGCTCTGCTCCCTTTTCTGTCTCTTTTTAAAAAATGTATTTAGTATACTGGGTCTCACTACACAGATTAGACTCGTAACGATCCTTCTGTTTTTAGCCTCCTAAGCACTAGGGTTACAGGTATATGCCACCACGCTCAGTCTCAGTTTCCATCTCAGTGTACCCTGGGGGCACGGCACGGGCATGGCATGACACACCTCTTTTATGTCTTTTTGAGACAGGGTCTTGCTATGCAGTTCAGGCTGTCCTTGAGCTCACTACAGCCCAAGCTGATCTTAAACTCACAGTGATCCTCCTGCCTCAGCCTCCGAGTGCTGGGAGTACAGGCATGTACCACCACACCTGATAGCTCTGTTTAATTTTTTGAGGCAGAGTCCGTCTACATCAGATAGGATAGGCTCCTAGTTGAAATATTCTTGTCTCCAGAGTGCTGGGATGACAGCTGTGTATCACCATGCCTGGCTTTCTTAAAGTCTGTGTACAAAAAAAAAGAAAAAAGCCATCCCATGTGTTACAGTGCATGGGTATGCACTTTGCCTACTGCTGAGTGGTAGACAAGTCTTTGGCTTCTGTTTTCCATGTGCTTTGCTGAGGGCAGTGAAGTTTCGGGAGCTGGGCTTTGTGGCGTATAGTGCAGGTCTTGGCTACTCCGGGCTGAGGCAAGACTTGCCTGAATCTAGGAGTCAGGGACCGTCTGGGCAGCATAGCGAGGCCTGTGGGATACACTAGTCACAGGCAGCTGCTGGCTGTGTGGAGCCACATGATCCACAGATGGTCTTCCCCTCACGTACACTCCCGGGATGGGGTCATCAGCCTAGCCCAGAGCCTAAAACCCTGGGGCCTCAGTTCCCCTGGCCTAGGTAGTTCCAGTCTGTACCATCTGCATCACTGCACTGTGGAGTGAATTCATTGTGTGAATTCTGTGAGCCATTCCACAAAATCTTTAGGATCCTGACCTTTCTTCCCACTTCTCTGACACCCATGTACCCACCGAGTGCCAGTCTCTCACCCTCTACGTGGGGCCTGGTAAGTGGACATCTCCGGCCTGGGCCCAGTATTACAGCTCTTTCCCTGTAGATCCCAAGGTGATGCTGGCCTTCAGCAGTAATGCATACCTACCCTTTTCTCCTCTGTCCCTCCTAGGCCTTGGTTATGACCCATACAACCCTGAACTACCCAAGCCCTCAGTACAGCGGGAAAATGGCATGCTGGGCTGTGGTGATGAGTCCCGCTCGGACATCCTGGAGCTGGAGCTGGTCAACCAGGCCATTGAGGCTGTGCGCAGTGAAGTGGAGCTGGAGCAGCGGCGCTACCAGGAGCTCCTGGAGACAGCCCGAGAGTATGGAGCTTCTGAGCCCAGTGCTGGTGGGACCTCTGCCTTGGCACCCCGTGGCCCAGTTGCCAGTGCCTCCACAGGTCTGGACGAGGGTGCCTTTCCACTGGCCTTCACCTACACCCCCGGAAGCCATGGCCTGCTTACCCCAGAAGCCGGCTACCAGCCCACCCCACTGGCTCCTGTAGAGCCAGGCAGCAAATACTCCCTGGAACCTCTGGAGAGGGGCCAGAGCAAAGCCGGGGGTGCCCTGGAGTACGTCCCCAAGGCCATGGGCCAGCCCCAGCGGTATGGCCGACCTATGGCCAGTAGCAAATATGTAGTGGACAACTCCAAACCGTCCACAGACCTGGAGTATGATCCACTTTCCAACTATTCAGCCCGGCACCTTAGCAGAGCCAGCTCCAGGGATGAGAGGGCAACTAAGCGGCCCCGGGGCTCCCGTGGCAGTGAGCCCTACATGCCTGCTGTCAAGAAGCCCTGTGACCCCTTCAGTGGCTGTGACGCCAGGTTCTCAGACTCAGAAGATGATACTGCTGTGCCCCCGGGTGGTGACAAGCCTGTCACAGCCAGCGCCCCGAAGGCTGGGGCTGGCTCTGAGAGCAAAGCCACTGGGAAGCCGTCCTCCAGGGAGGGCCTGGAGCCTGAGGAGGGCAGCCTGAGGGAAACCAAGGAGATAGCTGTGCAGTATGACGTAGGGGACCTCAGGCAGTCCCCAAAGGACCTCGATGTGGTGCCCCCAGTCAAGCCTGACTCTCCAGTTAGGCCCTTGCAGGATGGGGACTGCCCCAAGGAGGGCAGAGCCAAGAAGAAGAAATGCGTGACTCCACCCACCCCCAGCCACAAAGACAAATCCCGGAAGAAAGACAAGACGAAGGACCGGGACCGAGGGCAGGCCCAGGATAAGTCTGGGCTGGATAAGAGGAGCTCACAGGCCAGCAGCCCCCAGCACAAGACTGAAAAGCCAAACAGGACCAAGAAAAAGCCATCTTCAGCCACTCCAGTGGCCAGCTCAGGGAAAGGGAAGCCCCACCACCCAACTTCTGGGGGGCCCTGGGTCCAAGACTCTTGTCCTGGCCCCCAGCAGCTGCCAGACAGGAAGGGTGGTAAGGTTCCAGTGGGCAAGCTGGGGGAGCGCAAGGCCCGCTCGCTGGACGAGGGTGCCTCCCAGGATGCCCCCAAGCTAAAGAAGAGAGCCCTGAGCCATGCTGAGCTGTTCGGGGATGAAAGTGAAGACGAAGACACAGGCCCAGGGTCTGTGACCCCACGGGTCTGGCCCCCCACCCTCCCCAGCCTCAGCTCAGACTCAGATTCGGACTCAGACTCAGACTCAGAATCCAGCCTGGGCGGTTCCGAGGTGCAGCTGCCCAAGCGGCTCAAGTCCTCTCCACCACCCACGCCCGCCCTCACCCCCATGCCCCCAGCCACCTCAACTGTAGCCTCAGCCACCACCACCGCAGCCCCATCCTCCTCTTCTTACTCTGTATTGTCCTCCTCTTCCCCGGGGGTTGAGGGAGAGTCGGAGGAGGACGTGGACTACTCAGCCCTGGAGAAAGAAGTTGACTTTGACTCAGACCCCATGGAGGAATGCCTTCGGATCTTCAATGAGTCCACCAGCGTGAAGACAGAAAACAAGGGCCGGCTGGCGCGGCAGGTGAGGGGTGCCAGGCAGTCGCAGCTGTGGGGTCCAGTGCTGGCCCTGCTGCTCTGGGCTGTGGCAGAGACCCAGGCCTGGGGACCTTGTGACCTGCAGCTGTTTCCAGATGCCTCAAGCCACAGCCACAGGCGGAAGCTCTGCCTTCAGCAATGGCCTATTAACTCGTTTAAAACTCAGGAACCCTTGGTGGCTGCCTGCTGCCCCCCTGCACCCTGTCCAGAAAGAGGATGTGGGCTTACGGCCCACCCAGCCGGGTCCCACGGCAGCCAGCGTGCCAACAGATGTGCAGACTGACCGGCCAAGGGGTACCGGGCCCCACCCCCCTGCCCTACTCCTCTTCCCCTCCCCCTCCGTCTTCACCTCCTGTCTTTTCCCTTCTCCCCTACTTCCTCTCTCCCTTTTTGGTCCATTTCTCCCCTCCTGGTTCTTGTCCAGTACTCTCTTTTCCCCCCCTGCAATGTTAGGGAGCCACCCAGCTGGGTCTCCCTTTTCAGTGTCCCCATCTTGGCCACCAGAGGGAGCTCTCCTTGACTAGAACTGGACTCAGCCTGTTCCCTCCAGATCTGGCTTCCCTTGTCCTGTCTGGAGTTATCTCTTGCCCAGGCTGGGAGCAGGAGAGGTGGAGCTGGGCCTGCTGGCAGAATTTGCAGCTCCTCAGGCCTGGGAGGTGGCCAAGGGCCAGTCCAGGCTGGTGCTGGGGCCTTGGACTACAAGGTTTGGGCAGTGGCTGGCCCACCTGTTGTCTCAGTCTACAAGATCCCTCCCTTTACATATAGGAGGGTGGTTTGAGCCCGGGAGGAGGGGGGCATGAGTGCTGGTGTCTGGGCTCTTCAGCTTGAGGAGATGTCTGTGCTGAGCAGGCATGTGTTTCAGCCCCCCAGGGACGAGAAGAGCGAGGAGAAGGGACGTGCGGGCCTGACCACTCTGTTCCCGGGGCAGAAGAGGAGAATCTCACATCTCTCCAAGCAAGGCAAGGAGGTAAGGGCCCAAGTTTTAGCTATGGAGCAGTCCACTCCCATGTGGTGAATTCCTTTGACAAACTTGTATCCTATACTGCCTCAGTCCTGTGGGAGGAGTGTGAACCACTGAGTCTGCCTTCCAGCTGTCCCCTGCCCTCTACAAGGACACAGCAGGGAACAGTGTGGTTGTAGCTCCTGGCTGTGGTGAGCTGTGTGATACGTGGCAAGTTGCCTACCCTTGCCTCCCTTTTGTACAGCTACGGGCTAGCACTGGAAAGGATGGCAGAGAACCTGGCCCCGGGGCTTAGCTACCCTGAGCTTTCATTGTCTCAGACACCACACCTTCCTGGGAGGAGGGGCCGGAGTTTCTGGGATTGGGTTAAACACAGCCTTAGGGAGGGTTTGTTGATTCCCTCCCCACCCTATCTCCATATCAAGCCCAGCCTGGGCACCCAGAGCAGCCTGGAGCTAGAGAGCAGACGGGGCAGATGTAGATCATGGCCTTGTGCTGCTTCCTGTGGAGGCCAGAAGTGCACAGTGTGGCTGAGGAGATGACACACACAGCCCAGGAGCCCCTGCCGCCTTGCTCCCTGCTCGCGCAGGGCTACCGGCCCTGGGTGCTACAGACGCACGGCCAGGTCCCAAGACTTGTCCTCATCCAGGTAGAGCTCCCCAGGAGGGGCCCGGCAACGCCTGCAGCCCGGCTCCCAACAGCTCAGGAAGTGTGCTACCGGAGGGCCCAGCAGGCACAGAGGGAGTCGGCCAGCTGGCTACAGGCTGCCCCAAGACAGCCTGAGAAACTTGCTTCTGTCCACATCTCCACGCCCGGGGAGAAGAGGAGGATTGCTCATGTGCCCAACCCCCGCCTGGCCGCTGGTGAGTCTGCCCCAGTCCACCCCGCTCCCAGCCCCTGTAGGTGGGGGTGTACCAGGAATGTTTCTTGTTGAGTACAAGGAGAGACAGAGCCCAAGGTCACTGGGCAGCTTCTCTACACAGCCAAACGGCCTTGAGTATTATGCAGGGGCCCTTGGCTTGCCTCTCTGTGAAGTGGGGTCACCCTGACCATCACCAGGAGGGTCCTTGAAGGTTTGGCACTGTGCCTAGGCCAGCTTCCTCTGCTGTCTGACCATAGGTATGGCTTAGCCTGCTAAGGTGTAAATAGAGAAGTGAAGCCTCTAAAGGGATCTAGGGTGGCGCTGGGGTTTTATTTATTTTACTTTTTTTGTGTGCGTGCGTGCGTGCGTGCTGTGCGTGCGTGTGTGTGTGTGTGTGCGTGCGTGCATGCGTGCATGCATGTGTGTGAACTCAGGACTTCATGCTTGTTTTGTTCGACACAGTGGCAATTTTCTTGCCTCAGCCTTCCAAGTGCTGTGTTTACAGGCATATGCTACCGTGCCTGGCTTGTTTTTGCTTTTGTATTACTAGGTATTTAGCCAGGTGTGGTGGTACATGTCTGTAATCCCAGCATTCAGGAGGCTGAGGCAGGAGGATCACTGCAAGTTTGAGACCAACCTGGGCTACAAAGTAGGCTCAAGTCCAGCTTGAATTACATAGCGAGACCTGTCCCAAAAAGGTGCCCCCCAAAAAACAACAACAACAAAAAACCAGGAATTTAATCCAAGGCTTTTTTTGTATTTGGTACAGAGGCTCACTACGCAACTTGGACTCACAGTGATCCTCCTGCGTTCAGCCTCCCCACTGCTGGGTTTACAGACATGCAGCACTATGCTGGGTCTTCATGGCTGGCTCAGTGCACCTGGGGGCAAGGCTGTCTCAGCCGGTGGTGTAGGGTATTGAACCCTGGTCCCTGCTCTTTCGTAAGCAGGCGTTAAGTCTGCTGAGCTATCTCGTTGCCCTAATCCAAGATTTACATTGAGCTGTATCCAATCTTTTTAGAATTATTTTATTTATTTATTTATTTAATTTATTTATTTATTTAGTGAGACCGGGGTTCAAACTCACAACCTTGCACTTGCCAGGCAGGCACTTGTGCCACGGAGCTATCTCCCCAGCCCCCTGGAATTATTTTTTGAGACAAGATTTCTCTCTCCTTTTTTTTTGTTTGTTTTGTTTATTGTCTTAGGTGTTTTGAGACAGGGTCTCACTATGTTGTTCAGGCTGTCCTTGAACTCCCAATGATTCTCCTATGTCAGCCTCCAGAGTGCTGGGATCATAGGGGTGTGCCACCACTCCCAACAAGTGAGGAGTTCTTTAACTTGCTAACTTTCCAGGCTGCCTTTGAACTTTTGATCCTCTTGTCCCAGCCTCCCAGAGTCATGGGATCACGAACCAGACCCCAAAGGGCCACCTTGGAAACAGGCCCCCCAGCCTGGAAGTGTGGGAAGACTGTGCTTTGTGACCTCATCAAAGGGACAGGCAGAACACAGAGGCTGTGGTGGGTGGGCAGGTGGCTGTCACAATGACCTGGCTGGGGGGTGTCCCATACCCTGTGGTCCTTTACCCAGGAGTCAGGGCCTTCCCCCTCAGACGTCAATGCCTCGGAGTCAGGGCCAGAACATGTGGCAGAGGCCCTGCATGCCCTCGCCACACACCAGACCACCCCGACAGCGACGTTGCCTGAGCCAGCCTCCGAAGCTGACCATTGTTCCCCCACCTCAATGGGCCTGCCTGGAAGCAGCTAGAGCCTAATGTCCTTCCACAGCCTGCACCCCACGCCCCAGCCGCTCCCCCCACACCCCGAGATGCACATCCTACTGTCCCTCAACGACCGAAGCTACCTGGTGCTCCGTAGCTCAGTGATGGGCATCCTTTCTTCCTGCACCCATACCCCCTGTCCCACACCAGCCCCTACAGGTGCCAAGAGGACTCTCTCAGCCAGCAGCAGCCAGGTGCCCCATGGTCCTGAGCCCGGCAGTCAGCCACTGAAGACCCGCACGCTGTCGGGGATGGCGTCCAAGACGACCACCACAATCACCCCCAAGCGCATCGCCCACAGTCCATCTCTACAGGTATGGCTGGGCTCTGCGCATTGATACCCCTGAGTATGCTCTTTGTTTTATTGGGGGGGGGGGGGCTTATAACCTGGGATTGAACCCAGATTCTTTGCATTGAGCAAAGTCCTGGGCCCTCTTTTTATTTTATTTATGTATTTATTTAATTTTTTTAAAACTTTATTTATTTATGGCCAGTTCAGCCTGCCCTGGGGGTGGGGCTGCCTAAGAAGGCACTTTAGACTGCTGAGCTATCTCACTGGCCTTATTTTATTTATTTATTTATTTATTTTTGAGGCAAAGTTTTGCTGAGTTGCTAAGTGGCCCAGGCTGGGCTTAAACTTTCCTCCTTCCTGCTTCAACTTCACCGAATGCTGAGATGAC
The DNA here is from genome assembly GCA_004027915.1 of Capromys pilorides. Lineage (NCBI taxonomy): Eukaryota > Metazoa > Chordata > Mammalia > Rodentia > Capromyidae > Capromys > Capromys pilorides. The sequence continues at coordinate 33,883 of PVKN010000743.1, read as the reverse complement.
AAGGATGGGCCACTGCACCTGGGTTTTTAGTTGTTTGTGGTACCAGGGACATAGCTCAGGCCTGGTAGAGTCCTGAGCAAATGCTCTACCATTGAGCGGCACCTCAGCCCTGATGAACTATTGTTCTGGGCAGTCGGGGATCACAGAAGTCAGGCTAGAATACAAGTCGCCTGTCCACCTCCTGCCCTCTGTTACCCCTGTAGCTGGCACCCTGAACAACCTTGTGTTCAGCATACACTGTCAGCATTAGCATCCACAATTCACAGTGGGGCTCATGGTGGCCTCTGATCAGCGAGCCTCACCTGCTGCTTTGTTTCCTCAGAGTCTAAAGAAACCCATTATCCCGAAGGAGTTTGGAGGCAAGGTCCCCACGGCCATCCGCCAGCGCTATCTCAACCTGTTTATTGAGGAGTGCCTCCGGTTCTGCCCATCCAACCAGGAGGCCATTGAGAAGGTGGGCACCAGGGGTATGGGTAGCCACTCGCTGCCCCACTTCTGGATGGTGGCCCTGGAGGCCTCAGGGCTCAGCGCCGTCTGTTCCCCCAGGCATTGAATGAGGAGAAGGTGGCCTACGACCGAAGCCCCAGCAAGAACATCTACCTGAACATCGCCGTGAACACCCTCAAGAAGCTGAGGGGCCTGGTCCCCAGCACTGTGCCCAGCCTCAGCAGTGAGTGCCAGTGTTGGCGGGGCTTGGACCTGGGGAGCTGGCTCATGGAGGAGTGGGGCCCCACCTGGCAGGACCCCCGACAAAAGACGGGGTTTGTGAAGTGGGGGCATATCTCTTGCTATTAACCACCCTGAGCCATCTAAGAGCTGCCTATAATGGAGCAGCTCGCAGCCTCTTCAAAGCAGGAGGCCACGGCGCTTTGGTTGTGGGCTGTGCATTAAGCTCTGGGGAGGAAGAAAGCTTGTTTTAAGATGTTTCATTATGGCGTCTCAAGAGGGTGCATTAAGCAATCAGGCAGCGTGCCCAATCTCTCCTCGCCTGAGGCCAGGACCCCTCTTCCCTTAGCTGCTCAGCCTGAGCTCCTCATCCTCAGGCCCTGGAAGCCTTTCCAGGTTGGGCAGCCTTTACTATGCAAAGCCCTTGAAAGCCATTAGGTATTGTTCAGTTAGTCCCAGGCTCCACCCCCACTCCTACCTTTTCCTACAAGTGAAATCCTTGCCTGAGGGAAATGGGGCTCACAGGCATTGGAGGGGGAGGGGATCTGTGTGTCCTTGTGTTGGTGTGTCCATGTGTCTGTGTCCAGGCCCTGAACCCAACCTGGGCAGGCCATACCTTTTGCTTCTATGAGCTGTCCTGTAAGAGGGCTCTGAAGTGGCTTGGCTGGGCAAGAACATGGGACCCACCAGGTCTGAGATGGGGTCTGGCTGGCCCTCTTCCACCTTTCTTAGAACCCAGTGGCCGGAGGGTTGTGTCCCATGAGGTGGTGCTTGGGGGCAAGTTGGCTGCTAAGACCAGCTTCTCACTCAGCCGGCCCAGCAGCCCCCGAGTGGAAGACCTGAAAGGTACGCACGGTCCCATGTCCTTGGGACCCCCTGTGGTCCTCCAGCTCTCAAGACCCCTCTCCCTGGTTGTTGGGCCCCTCCCAGCTGGGCCAGGCAGAGGCTAACACCCAGTGTCCGCAGGGGCCACCCTGTACAGCCGCCTCAGGGACTACCTGCTCACCGAGGAGCAGCTGAAGGAGAACGGCTACCCCTTCCCCCATCCTGAGCGGCCAGGGGGTGCTGTTATCTTCACAGCAGAGGAGAAGAAGCCAAAAGATCGTGAGTCACCTTGGGGGTTGCCTGGGTGGCTGGGTGCAGATGGGTTGGGCTAGGCAGGCTGAGCCCTCACCCACCCTCCATCAATCACATCACCACATCCTCCCACAGCCTTCTGCAGAATCTGCTGCCGCTGTGGCTCTGAGTACCTCGTGGCCTCCTCTGGGCGCTGTGTCCGAGATGAGGAATGTTACTACCACTGGGGACGGCTCCGCAGGAACCGAGGTGAGGCTAGAGGACTGCCATGTGCCGGGTAGACTGTAGCCCTGCTCCTGGCCTCCCTAGCCCACTCTGAACCTTGACTGTTTTCTTAATTTGCTTTTTTATTAAAAAGTCATACTTTTCTGTAACAGTGTTCACAGTTTGAAGGTCCCTAGCATTGCCCACCTCCACCACCTAGCCCTTGCTGTCTCTGTAAAAAAAGTGAAGAGGGCTGGCGAGATACCTCAGCAGACTAAGTGCCTGCTTTGGCAAGCACAGGGACCAGGGTTCAATCCCTGGTCCCACATGCTGATCCTACCCCCAGGGTGCGCTGAGCAGGGGAGTCTGGATCCCAGCGCTGGGGAGGCTGAAAACAGGAGGATCACTATGAGTCGGAGCTGCTTAGTGAGACCCTGTACCAAATACATAAATGGAAAAAAAGAGACTGGGTGTGGTGGTGTGCACCTGTAATCTCAGCTCTTGGGAGGCTGTAAATAGGCAGATATCTCCAAGTCCAATCTAGTAGTGAGATTCTGAACACCCTGTAGACCCTTTCCTAAAAAATACAGAAATAAAAATAGAAAAAATGGGGCTGGGGAGATAGCTCAGTAGAATAGTAGATAGCTTGCCCGGCAAACATGCAAGGACCTGAGTTCAATCTCCAGGCCCCCTCTCCCCCTCCCAAAAAAAAGGGGTGGGGAAGCGAAGAAACCCAGAGGCTGTTGGCCTTCGTTGTGTGGGGACAAAAAGCTATGTATAGGTTTCTACTGCAGGGAAGGTAGCTGGCATTCCCCAGCATTGTAGGGGCTCCCTCCCTCAGGCTGGGGGGCCAGGAACCACTGGAGGGTACTGGGTGCTCTGTGGGATCCCTGACTGTTGTCCTTCTTCAGTGGCCGGGGGCTGGGAGACCCAGTACATGTGCTGCTCGGCTGCTGTGGGCTCTGTCGGCTGTCAGGTAGCAAAGGTAAGCTGTAGTCTTGCGCTCTTCTCCCCATGCTGACCTCCCAGCCCTCTGCACTGATGTGAGATTGGGGATGTGGTGGGGCTGTCAGGTACCCAGCCCCAAGCCCTGTCCCAGGCAGCAGGCCCCCAGGTGGCATCTGCTTGATGAGCCCCTGGTCCCCATCTCAGCCCAGCTGGTGTTGGCAGGTCTTCAGGGGCCCAAGCCTCTGTGTTCCTGTCTTTGAACAGGTTGGGGGGAGGGGAAGACTGGGACCTTAGCCTTGGCCCATAGCACCACACCTGGCACGCTGGCCCTGTCGCTGAAGTCCCTTTGCCCCCCAGCAACATGTGCAGGATGGCCGGAAGGAGAATCTCGAGGGCTTCGTGAGGACCTTTGAAAAGGAGCTTGCAGGGGATGCCCACGCCGGCATCTATGCCCTTGACTGCGAGATGGTGAGGCCCAGCCATGGGCCCCTGGGGTTGGATGGGAGCCCAGGGCCTGGCCCATATCCATTGGAAGTATTTGTAGCTAGATCAAGGTGTGGTTTGCAGCATGGGTGCATTTGTCTCGAAGGGCTTCTGGACAAATTCCCCCGTGTCCCCGAGGCTTCTCTGTGCTCACAAGCTCACTCTGCCACTTGCTGAAGCCCCACAAGGCCCCTGGCCTCAGCTTCCCTATCTACAACTGGGAGCCCCACCTCAGCACTAAAGGGCTCTGGGGAGCAGCAGGGGGTTTGTGGGGCTGCTGCCTGCAGTGTTCTGGGGAGCCAGCCCATGTCTGAGCCCTACCCTTGGCCTGCAGTCTTACACCACATACGGCCTGGAGCTGACCCGCGTCACGGTGGTAGACACGGACATGCAGGTGGTGTATGACACGTTCGTCAAGCCTGAGAATGACATTGTGGACTACAACACCAGGTGCGGCGTCTCCACAGAATGCCCAGCTGCCTGCCACGTATTTGGCGCTCCCAGCCCAGCTGAGCTCATCTTCCCTCCACCAGGTTCTCTGGGGTGACAGAGGCTGACCTTGCGGACACGAGCATCACGCTGCGGGATGTGCAGGCCGTCCTGCTGAGCATGTTCAGCGCTGACACCATCCTCATCGGGCACAGCCTCGAGAGTGACCTGCTGGCCCTGAAGGTCATCCACAGTACCGTGGTAGACACGGCTGTGCTGTTCCCGCACCGCCTGGGTCTGCCTTACAAGCGCTCCCTCCGGAACCTCATGGCCGACTACCTCAGACAGATTATCCAGGACAACGGTGAGTGGGGCCAGGTGAGGCCTGCACCCATACCAGCCCTGCCTCCTGAGCGCCAGGTGACCTGTTCTGTTCCATAGTGGATGGGCACAGCTCCAGTGAGGATGCCAGCGCCTGCATGCACCTGGTGATCTGGAAGATTCGGGAGGATGCCAAGACTAAGCGATGACGCCACCACCGCCACCTCACACCCCCCACCCCCCATCCCCCACCCCTGTGCTGACCGCCCCCATGCCCCCCCTCCAGCCCCAGGTCTCTTCCAAAACAGTGCAATAAATCTGAGAGCTAATGCTGTGCCCCTGGCCGCCACCCCAAACCGAGCAACGGCGGACAGGCAGGACAGACACTTGAGACAGGCCTGGAAAGCCGTGCCGTTCCCCACTGCTCCTGTACCCTGTGTGGGGCAGGTTGGTGTCTTGGGGGACAGGGGTTGTCCCTTTTTTGTATTATTTTTATTATTTTTTAATTTAAACCTGTTGACTTGCGCAGTTACCGTCCCCACCCCAGGAGCAAGGCCCTGGTGCTGCTTTCCTCCTTGGGGATGGGCGTGGCCATGAGCCAGACCCAAGTAGGGTGTGGTGGCTTTGCCTCCTGGCAGTCTGGCCTGCCTTGGGGTGATGGCCTCTCCCCCGCCTCCTCCTGGCCCACTGACTTCCTTCCATGACCTCCAAGAAGCAAGCCAGCCTGGCCCAGGGCCTCGCCTTCTAGACATCCCATGGCCTGCTGGCCTGGGGACACTTGTCTTCCCACTGGAGCCCCACCCTTCCCAGGGCTCTTTGTGCCCCTCTACCCCATGGCCCCTGGGCAGGGACGGAATAAATGTTTGTATGAATTTTAGATTTGCTACTTGTGATGCTGTGGGTGCCTCCCAGTGAGTCCTCTGCACACACCCCTTAGGGCCACTATCACCATCCCTGTGACCAAGGCCAGGAAGGTAGGAGGCATTGGGCTCAGCTCACAAAATGAGCTGTGGTAGGGATCATGTCCTGAGCAGCCTGAGTTTAGGGTGGCCAGGGTCTAGAGCCCACAGGGTGAGGGCAGAGTTGGGTCCCCTGTCTCGCCCATCTCAGAGCTGGGCTGCAGAGGTTCAGTGGCAGAGCGGCTGCCCTCTGTGATGGAAAGAGCCCAGCCCAGCGAAATACGGCCTTGCAGTGCACACTGTTGACAGAACTGAGGCTGAACCCACTTTCGCTTGAAAGTTGTATCCCCAGTTTTATTTTCGGGCCCCATTTTACTCACCAGTTTGAGGTCACTTGGGGTACATAGGAACCAGTAGATAAAGAGGCACATTCGGCCCCAGAGCCAGGGTGGGGCCCCTATCCCACCCCTCAGCAGTGAGACCCTGAGGTATCTAGCCAGGCTATAGAGGAAAAATGGTACTTCACAGGTCTAGAATCTTCCCCAACGGCTGGTGAGATAGCTCAGTGGACTGAGTGCTTAGGTAAGCACAGGGACAGGTTTGATCCCTGGCACCGCATGCTGCGCTGGCCCTGTCCCCAGGTGTGCTGAGCCAGCCACCAAGCCCAGGTATGGTGGCACACACCTGCCTGCTGGTAATCCCAACACTGGGGAGGCTGAAAACAAGGGTTACTATGAGTCAGCTGGTTAGTGAGACCCTGTACCAAATACCTAGAATCTTCCCCAAGTTCCTGGGAATTCAGTGGCGTAGGTGGTGGCACATGGCTTGGTCCCTGGCTAAGCAGCCCACCTCTGCCCTTGGTCTGCTCTTGTGACCAAGTTGGCTGAGGCCCTACCCCCGTGAGGCATTTTCTGAATAAATGATGCCAATGTCCGTTTCTGTAGTGTCTGTCTCCAGCTTGGGGTAAGCTGCAGCCAGCTCCCCAAAGTCTCAAGGAACTTCTGTGTTGTTATACTCATGTCTGCACTGGGGGACCCCAGGACCTTTGTACAACCTGTCCTCTGCCAAGGAAGGCTGTGTCTCCACTGTGGTGTTCCCTTGTTGAAGGTGGGGAGGGGGAAATTGTTCCATAGGTCTACCCAATTGCTAAAGGACATCAGCATTTTGATCAAACAACCCCTCCCCTGAGTGGGTTGGGTAGGCACTGGATAAATAAATGTTCACTGAGTGAATAAACGAGCGGGAGAAAAGTTTCCCTGCACCCACCCCGGGGGTTGAGAAGGCCTGCAGCCCAGGCTTGCTTCAGAAATCAGTTAACCGAGCCTCGGGCTGATGCTCAGATGGGTGAGCAGGATTCGGTAGCTTCCTTACCACTGCCATCCTCCATTCACTCACCCCGAATCTGCCTGCAGGTGACAGGGAACAGAATCTGGAGGACAGTCAGGGGCTCCTTGGTCTGTTGCATGGAACCAGAGGATGGGTGTGAGGGCTCACTGCAGACAGGTCCCCGGCTCAAAATACTAAAAATGGACCTCAAGTCACTTGGTGCCACTCCTTTTTGGTCTTTTTTTTTTTTTTTTTCAGACAGGGTCTTTCTATGCAGTTCAGACTGACCTGGAGCTCACTTTGTATAGCCCAGGCTCATCTCCCACTCACAGCAATCCTGCCTCAGCCTCCTCAGTGCTGGGATTACAGGTGTGCGCCACCACCCACCGCGTGAGGCACCATATGTTGAATGGCTTCCCCTGCACACCTGGCTTTGGCTCTCCCAGACTCACATCTCCACCAAGGCCCCATCACTGAGGGAGCCCCCGTGGGCTTTTCCCAGTTGGGTGTGGTGGTCATGCCGATCATCCCAGTACTCTGGGGGACTGAAGCAGAAGGATTACATGTTTGATGCCAGCCTGGGCACCTTGTTTTAAGAAATAAGGGCCACATGATGGTGCACACCTGTTAATCACAGCCTCAGGAGGCTGAGGCAGGTGCTCAGTTTGAGACCAGTCTGGACTATGTAACTATCAAATAAAGGACTGGGGATGTAACTCAATGAAAAGATCCTGGGTTCTCTAGACCACTCAAAAAGAAGTAGGGTTTGGCCGGCGAGATAGCTCAGCGGTCTAAAGCGCCTGCTTAGGCAAGCTTAGGCAACCCCAGGGACTGCAATTCCGTCCCGGGCACCACATGCTGCGCCAGCCAAGGCAGGCTGAGCCGGCCCTAAAAAAAAGAAAAAAAAAAAAAAAAGAAGAGGGATTTCATTCAGTGGTGCAGTGCCTGCATGGCAACTGTGAGGTCTGCAGTTCAATTCCTGGGACCCCCTCCTTCCAAACAAAATGGCTGGAACTGCCCCAGCCCAAGATAAATCCGCAACTGCACATGGAAGCTGCACATTTAACTCACAGGGAAAGATGAGAGAGGGAACGCCGATAGCCGGCTGGGTCCAGGTATTTGAGGGTACTTGTGCGTCCTTGTCACTCCAGGCCACACGAACAAACCCAGGCCAGCCCTCGTCCCTCCTTCGCTCCCTTCAATCCAAACTAGACCCTACTTGGGTCAGGCTTTGAAGACCCTCTCCCCAAATTCTGCCCTGCAGGATAAAGCCCCACCCACTGCTCCAGTCTCTTCCTGTTGTATTCCCTACCCCTGGATATCCACTTCGAGCCTTCAGGACTCTCAGTCTCCTCTTTCTGGGTTCCCTGCCTCATGCCTAACCCACCCGACCTGGCCTCTTCTGAAAGCCCGCCCACACCCGCATTCTAGAGGTCCTGCTGGCGCGCTGTCCCCCAGGCCCCACCCATCCTTAGGGCCGGGTGTCCTCAGCCTGGACTACACTAGGCCCCGCCTCCTTCTTTGGCACCTTCAGGCCGGCCCTCAGACCAGCCCCTCGTCTGACGCCCGGCCCCGCCCAACCCAGTCGGCCCGGCCCCGCCCCTAGGACATGACCACGCCTTCTTCGGGCCCCTTCCCTCCAGTCGCTCAGCCCCTCCTCGCGCGTTCCAGGCCGTTTGGCGGGGGTAACAGCTCCATCACCGCCGGGCGGCGCAGGTGAGCAGCCGACACTCTCAAAGCTGTGCATGTCCGGGCGCCAGCTCACCTCTCCGTCCTGCAGGCCTGAAGGCTCGGGGGGGTGGGGGATGTGGTACGCCGGCAGAGGAGGAGACGCCCTCTAGAATTTAGCACCGCCACGACCTAGAGGAGGCTGAGCGAGCTCGACGTCTGCGTCGCCAGGGTCTCCGCTCCAGGAGGCTTTGGGCATAGACCCTGAGCAACTGCTCCTTTGGGAAGACCCCAGCTTCCGGTTCATGTGGCATCTAGTGAGCGGAGAGGAGGGTGTGCCATGAGCGAGATCTGTGTGTTTCTGCATCCAGGCACATTTTGGGGAACTCTGGTCATCTGAGAGTCTCCCCACCAGGTCACACTGCCTTGTGCCCTAACCACCCCCCCCACCCCCTACCCCCTCCCCGCCTCCGCTGAGCCTCTTTTTTACTCCTGTGGTAATCAGGTGCAATGTCTGCTGAGTCATCCAAGAGGACCTGAGTTGGTCCTGGGCAAGGGACCTCTAGGGACACCCATGACTCAGTCTCTGTCCCCTAGAGAGGTTTGGGGCTTAGCAGGCAACTAGGACAGGCAGTGAAGTAGAGGAGAGCTAGTGATCAGAGCAGGATGGGGGACTCCCCAGGCAGACAGGACCCCCGGAGAAGGTACAAGAGCCAGCCAGGACGGTCTGAGGAGTATGAAGTGAGACCAAAAGGGTGAGGATGAGGTGGCCTCGCAGCCAGACAACCGGTGCAGGGGCTTGGCGAGGAGGGAGTTGCTGAGTGCTACAGAGGGAGGGGAAGTGGGGGTCATTTGGAGAGCCGCAGAGCTCCCTGCTTTGTGGGCAGTTTGCACCTATCCTGGGTACTGCATCAGACCCCTGGGTGTAAAAACCAGACTCAGACGCCTAAGTCTGTTAGTGTCAAGCTTCCTGGCTCTTCGGGCAGTTCCATTCTGTTGGCATCTCTCTGTGCCCACTGAGCACTCCAGCAGGGTGGCTGTGCTTGGCTGGAACTGGCTCCAAACAGCCCCTAGAGGCTTGGCTCACACAGACACTGCTCTGAGACATAATATATAAACCTGGGCTTCACTTGATCAGTCAGCAAACATGGATTGAATGAGTAATTTCACTCTGAGCTCTTCAGAGACAAGGGGGAACTGTAGCAGTTAGGCCTTCAGAGCCTGGGGAGCGGCCACACAGGGACATGGAAGGTGACATTTTGGACGTGGGACCTCTAGGCTCTGGGCTTAACGGCAACACCCAGCACAAGCCAGGGCCATGAGTGTGACCTTAACTTTGGACCTCTCTCCCTGGACAGCCCCACCAACATGAGCAGGGCTATCAATAGAGAAGATCTGCAGGACGACAAGGACACAGGTGCATGACAGGCTGAGGAGAGAGTGGGAAAAAGGAATGGGGGTAAGGAGGTGGGGGCCCCGTGGCACACACTGACACGATTTGTAAGGGATTGTCTCAAACTGGACTTACCTTTATTTGGAAGTGATAGACTTCAGACTTGGTGAGTGTATGGCTTCAGATGCGGGGAGCCCATCGCCAGACCTCAGTTTACCCCATCTGTAAGATAAATGGGCACTCCTGGGTCTTACAGGGCTTTGAGGTAACTGGGGCCCCTCCTGGGGTCCACATGCCTCTACCACACAGGCCAGTCAGGACTCCTGGAGGTACCTTTGACTTGTTTACAAGCTCCCTGACATTTTGGGCTGGGGATTCTAGCACCAGGGCCCAGGGGGCCCATTAATCCTTCTCCTGGGCATTGTTAGGGTGTTTGTCCTCAGCTCATGCTGCAGCACTGCCCCCTTGTCTCGCTGCAGCATTCACCTGGCAAGTAAAGGCCAACAACAGCACTTACCACAGGCAGTTCCGGGAGAAGGGTTTCCTGTGCTGGCGCAGGAGGAAGTACCAGGTGGGTCCTGCAGCACCCACAGTACCCTCTCACGGTCTTGTGTTTGTGCTCCCCGAATTCTGCCCATTACCTGCATTGGCTTGATGCTTTTAATCACAGGCACTGCACCATATCACCCCCTTTTTGAGATGGGGTCTCATTCTGTTGACCAGGCTGGCAACCTTCCTGCCTCAGCCTCCCCAGTCCTGGATGACAAGCATGCAGCATCATGCCTGGCTAGAGTGTCCCTTCCTTACCAAGTTACTTCTTGGTGTGCCTCTCACCCAGCACCACATTAGCCCGTTAATGCACAGTCCTAGAGGATAAGCGAATGTATCCCAGCCCTCCCCAAACTCCCCCAGGGGCTTCATTTGGGGAAATCCTAGGGTCAGAGAACCATGGCTTTTTGTACTCAGTAGGAGCTCCATTAATGCTGACTCGCGGCTTGGCATGCCATGGGCGCTCAGTAATTTCTGGCCCGAGACCCTGCCTTCCAGCCAGTGATCCGTAAATGCCGGCTTGCAGCCTTGCTTTTGTGCTCAGTATGGGTGCATAGTGAATGCTGGTGTGGTTCCTCTCTGCGATGGCAAGCCCGGCTGGTGGCCTTGCACCTGCGTGGCGCTGACCCCACCCCCGGCCGCTCTCCTTGCAGACCAACGGCATCTGCACGGCCAAGTACAACATCTTCTCCTTCCTGCCTCTGAATCTGTACGAACAGTTCCACCGCGTGTCCAACCTCTACTTCCTCTTAATCGTCATCCTACAGGTGGGCCGGACTCTGGACATCTAGGGCCTGAGCCACCCCCATCATCCCCGGTGGTCCCCAGCACTTCCTCCAGGAGCCCTCCCTACCCTCCCTGGCCGCAGAGCTCTGTAGACAGAGCCACTTCCTCCTGCTCTCACCTGGGCAGCTGGCAGGCCAAGGTCAACGTCTCCACACCCTACCTTGGATGGGGTCCCCACTTCGGTTGGGGGACACAGGAGGGAGGGGCTGCTCTGAACCCTATCTCCACAGAGCATCCCCGAGATCTCCACACTGCCATGGATCACCCTGTTCATCCCGCTGCTGCTGCTGCTCATCATCCGTGCCACCCGTGACCTCGTGGATGACATCGTGAGCGTGGCCTCCAGGGCCTCGGGCTGGCACAGGGGGAGGCGAGGCCTTTGTACTGTGGGCCTGGGGAGGTGGCTCTGTGCCCTTGGGCTCTGTCAGCTGCTGCATTTAGGGGGTCTTTGGGTTTTGGGGTCCCTGAACAGACACCCTGGGGTCAGTCAGTAAGGTCAGAGTGGGGACAGCATGGGGCAGGGGACACAAGGCCACCACTGACACCACCCTCCGGGCCCAGGGGCGACATAGGAGTGACAAAACCATCAACAACCGGCCCTGCAAGATGCTTATTGGGAAGAGGTGAGGCTGGGGCAGCCATGTGGGGACATCTGGGCGCACAGAGGCTGGCAAGGGCAGTGGGGGTGCAAGATGGCCAGCACGCTCTACGCTCCTGGGCATCCTGGTTGGGCCTGAGCAGGATCCAGGCCTGCATCCATTAGACGCCTGCTGTCTTCCAGGCCTGGGGTGGCCCCTGGGATGGGGACAAAGAGGCTCATGGAACATAAAGCTCAGTTGTGAGTGGGGAGGGGCCCTGAGGGTACCTGAGGGCACAATGGAGGGCAGGAGGCTGGCTTCTGGGCTGGGTCCTGGAGGAGCAAAGGTCCAGAGGGGGTCAGTGGGGTCCTTGGGATGCAAAGCGCCCTTACCCAGGGTCCCCAGCTCCCTGTGCCCTATGCCTATCCTCCCACAGTTTCAAGTGGCAGAAGTGGAAAGATTTGTGCGTTGGGGACGTGGTGTGTCTTACTAGGGACAGCATCGTTCCGGTGAGTGAGGCTGCTCCATGGGTGCCCCCAGGTAGGCTGGGCGCCCCCTACCCCACCCCCACCACCCTCTGCTGTTCTGTCCTCTCCCATCTACCCAGGCCGACCTGCTCTTGCTGGCCAGCACAGAGCCTAACAGTTTGTGCTACATAGAGACGGCCGACATTGATGGGTAGGAAGCTAAGGCAGGGTGGGGACATGGGGCCTTGGGTGCCAGGCCAGGGAGGGCTCCCATCCCCAACTACTGACAAAGAAACTTTGGCAGCTTGGGGTAGAAGAAAAAAGCAGAGGATGGGGCTGGCAAGATGGCTCAGCGGTCTAAAGCGCCTGCTTAGGAAAGCTTAGGCAACCTCAAGGACCACGATTTGATCCCCTGCACCACATGCTGTGGCAGCCCCACCCCCGGGGCAGGCTGAGCCGGCCATAATACAAAAACAAAGAAAAAAGAAAGAGAAAAAAGCAGAGGAAGGAGGGGGCACACACCTGTCAGCCCAGCCCTCTGGGAGGCTGAGGCAGGAAGATCTCCAGTTCAAGTGCAGCCTGGGCAATTTAGTGAAACTCTGTCTCAAAATAGAAAATACAAAAGGGCTGGGGATATAACTCAGGCCAAATATGCTGTGTGGCCTTGGGCAAGGCCCTCTCCCTCTCTGGGCCTCCGCCTTTTGGCTGACAGCGGGTATAGAGTATATGCTATGCAAAAAGTTGCATCCATCAGGCGCCTGCTGTCTTCCAGGCCTGGGGTGGCCCCTGGGATGGGGACAAAGAGCATAAAGCTCAATTGTGGGTGGGGAGGCTGGAAGGGACTGAGTCAGGGACCTCCAGGGTCACAGAGAGGAAATTGGAGCAGGCGTGGCTCCTGGCCCCAAGGCATCATCCAGTGCCCCCTTTTTATTGCCCTCTTTTCCTCTCTGGCCACCAGGGAAACCAGCCTGAAGTTCAGACAGGCCCTGGCAGTCACCCACCATGAGCTGATCAGTGCAAAGACAATGGCCGCCTTCAACGGTGAGAGGCACGGAGCCCTCCTGGCGTCCTGTGCGCCATCTGCGCTTTGGTCTGTCCATCTGCGCTAGGCGCAACACGTTGCTGGGCATTGGTGGTGGCCCAGGGTGCAGGTGACAGTGGCTCAGGCACCCAGCCAGCCACTCACTTGTCACTGAACTCTCTTTTCTGGTCATTCACCAGCCCTCGGGGTCCAGAAGCTCCTAAACAAGCCAGCCTGTCCCCAGCCCATTTCCTGTCCCCTCAATGAGCGTAAATGTTGGGATATTTGCAGCTGGGCATGGGGTGCACACCTGTAATCCCAGCACCCTGGGAGGCTGAGGCAGGACAACTGCAAATTTGAGCTCAGCCTGGACAATTTAGAAACTTAGTGAGACCTTGTCTCAGGATAAAAAAAGGGGGGGTGGGGTGGGAATTCAGTGTAAATTTCCTGGGTTCAACCTCCAGTACCACACACAACACAAGTTGGGGTATTTTTGTTTTCTTAGCATAACGTTTTTTATTATTATTGTTGGGTGGCTGGTTTCTTATCATGAGAGCAAGTTGCCCCATTGGTTTTAGGCCCAGAACCTTTCTCTTCAGTTGCATGTGGGTAAATGCAGTGGGGTCAGCAAACACCAGCCCAGGTCAGTGGTCGGTGGAGGTGGATGGATGGATGGATGGATGGATGGATGGATGGATGGAGGGCGAGTGGATAGATGAATAGATGGGTAGATGAATGGGTGGATGGATAAGTAGATAATATATAGGTAAGTGGACAAATGGGTGGGTGGGTGGGTGGGTGGATAGAGGGGAGGATGGATGGAGAGGAGGCGAATGGATGGATAAGTGGATGGACAATGGATTGATGGATGCATGGGTAGATGAATGAGAGAATGGCTACATAAATCTAGGCGAGTGGATAAACGGTGGATGGATGGATGATGGGCAGATGGGTGGACAGTTATATGAGGGGTGAATGGGTGGGCATATAAATGCATGGATAGGTGAAGTATGTGTGGATGGGTGTGTAGATGAGTGAATGGGTGGATGACAGGTGGAACGATGGCCTCTCAGCCCTTTCCCACCTGGGGTCCTGGCCTACATGCCACTGTTATTTGAAACCTCGCTGACCACTGCCTTGGGAGTGTGTGCTGGAGCCCATTTGCTGCACCAGGAGTGACACCAATAGCAACCAACTCGAGCGGATGGTGGTGATGTGGCTGTGTGTGTGGGGGGGTGTCCAGCACCCAGCAGGATCAGGGTGTCAGGTACCCCCTCCCTCACACACCTACTGAGCACCTAGCGTGTGCCAAGTTCCTGGCCTGTCCAGGAACTCGGTGTGTTGAGAGGAGGCTCACGGGTGTGAACGCTGCCACTGTGTTAGCAGGGTCTGGTAACACCCCAGGGGGAGCACAAGGGGACCAGGCAGCCCTGGTCCTTACAGGGGGCGCCTAGAAGTGGGGTGCCAGGGGGCCAATGGATGTGACCAGATCTGGAGTGGTAGGAATGTTTCCCCCAGTTGGGGATGGTGGCAAGGCGCCACGCTTAGTGACTGCCCGGTGGCCACAGGCACGGTGACATGCGAGGATCCCAACAGCCGGATGCACCAGTTTGTGGGGACCCTGGAGTGGAATAGCAAGAAGTATGCCTTGGACATCGGTAATCTCCTCCTGCGCGGCTCCAAGATCCGCAACACCGACGCCTGCTACGGGCTGGTCATCTACGCCGGTGAGCCGCGTGGGGGGCAGGGCAGCCCTGGCTGTCCTGGGTGAGCCGAGACTGCTCAGCTGGCGTGGCTGGGCAGCTGCGGGCGTCCCGGGCGCCTGGGACCTCGCTGCTTCTGTCTCAGCCCTGCAAATGGACAGGCTCAGCCAGGAGTGTGGATTTTCCAGAAAAAAAAAAACAGGGAGTTTGTGGGTAAATGAAATGATGGGCAGTTGGATAAATGAATAGATGGGCGCATGGGTAGGTGGTAAGCAAATGGGTGGAGCAATGGAAGGATGGATGGATGGGTGGAGGATAGCTGGGTTGATAGGCAGATGGACGGATGGATAAAGGGATGAGAGGATGGGTGGAGAGATGAGTGGATGGATGGATGGATGGGTAGATTGGTGAGAAAATGGAAGGATGGACGGATGTGCAGGTAGATGAATGGATGAGTGAATAACAGCAGGATAGATGGATGCAAACCCTACAGGTTTTGACACAAAAATCATGAAGAACTGTGGAGATATCCACATGAAGAGAACCAAGATTGACCTCTTCATGAACAAACTGGTGGTCCTGGTGAGCTACAGAAGACAGCCCTCACCCGGGGGAGGGGCAGGGGCAGAGCTCTGTGCTACTGACAGAAGCCCTGGCTGTTGGCCTCCGGGTCTGTTTCCTTCTTCAATACAATGTGTATCTGATCTTATACATTGGTGTTTCAACCAGAAGAAAAAATTTTAAGATGGGGTTTCCTTGTGTTGCCCAGGCTGGCCTCAAACTCTTGGACTCAAGCCATCCTCCTGCCTCAGCTTCCTAAGTAGCTGAGACATGGAAGCTCCACCACACCCAGAGTAACAATTTAAAAACATTTTTGAGCCAGGTGCACTAACATATCTGTGTAATCCCAGTTATCTGGAAGACTGAGTCAGGAGGATCTTGATTTTAAGGTCAGCCTAGGAAATCCAGGTCAGGCTGGGTGAGACCCTGTTACAAGATTAAATTAAATTTCATCCAGTGAGATAGTTCAGTGGACTAAACACCTGCTTAGGCAAGTGCAGGGACCAGCGTTCAATCACTGGCACTGCAGGCCGCACTGGCGCCGACCCTGGGTGCACCGAGACCAGGTGTGGTGGCACATGCTTGTAATCCCAGTGCTGGGGAGGCTGAAAACAGGAGGGTCACTGCAAGTCATAGCTGCATAGTGAGACTCTGAACCATAGTGAGACTCTGTCTCTCTCTCTCTGTCTCTGTCTCTCTGTCTGTCTCTGTGTCTGTCTCTGTCTCTCTCTCTCTGTCTCTGTCTCTCTCTGTCTCT